>SKCR01031830.1:0-248215 GCA_019454045.1 Zanthoxylum bungeanum
GTACGCACGTGTTCGGACAGTCCGACGATCAGATTTACTGCCAATATATCCAGGGATCTCATGGGTCGCTTCCCAAAGATTCACCGATGACGTTTCACTCGAACAGAATTAATTTAGAATTAATTATGAGAGAGAGAAAATTAATCTAGGATTGATTGCGGTAAGAATTTATCTGGGATAAAATTCGATTAGCAGAGAGAGAACGATTAATTTGGAATTAATCGATTAAATAATATATTCGATATATTAAATTAAAATAGATTTCATAACGAAATTAAAATTGGAATTTAATTTGGGTGAACGAATTAATTTAGAATTAATTCGCAAGCGACTTTCGTAATAATTTTGCGAGGCATTATTATTTAATTAAATTTGATTTAATAAAGTTGCAACGGAAAATTCGTTAATTCGGAATTAACGAACCCGAGCCCTAAATGTATTTAACGGGCCCACTCGGATTTTGAATTTAAAGTGGGGCCCACATCAAGTCACATAACTAGTCAATCTCATCACCTTTTGGTTGATGGAAGGTGTTAGTTGGTTTTGGCTTGTAAAACACACAAGCTTATTTTAATTGATGTGTGATAGACCTTTACCAATTTTTGAAATTTGGTATTAGGTTACTTGATTTTGGAAATCAAAAACACAACACTCTCTCCCTCTCATTCTTGCCAAGACCGAAACTCTCCCCTCTCTCTTGTTCTCCATTGCCGTGAGCTAAGAGCTCTTGGTTGATGATTTTGCTTCAAAAATATTGCTTGCTAGCACATCAAAGGAGTCAACAAAGGTGTTAGGGAAACCATTCCCTTGAGTTTGGAATTCAAAGATCAAAGCTTGGAGCTCAACATTCATACAAATGAGGGCTTGGAACAATTCTCAAGGAGGCAAAATTTTTGTTATCTCTACATCCACAAACCGATCAATGTAAGTGATTTTTCCGCAAAATTTGTTGATTATTCACACATGATTTTATGCTTAATAGATCCTTGGCATGTTCTAGGAGAACCAACACTTACCTGTTCATCTAGAAAAATTTTCTTTCTTACCTGATGTTTTCTTTTAACGCACAAGTCTTTCAGAAATTTGGCATAAGATGATATCTGTTGGATGAAATCTAACAAAGGAATATTGACACTTATCTGTTTGAATATTTCATAAATCTCTGGGTTATGGTTCAATTTCTTTATTTTTAATGCTTGAGGAAATGGAGGTGCATGAGAAAAATTATTATCATCAATGATGGGTAATGGTTTATCAACCCATTCCTTACCCTCTGAATCTGATTTATTTTCAACTTCGCAAGGTTCAAAAATAGGTCTATAGATGACCTTACCATTGCGAAGAGTAATAACAGACTTGACTTGGTCTATGTGTTGACTACCAGAACTACCTTCGTGAGGGTTTTGATGACTCCTGGGGTTTGGCTGTGCTTGTACAATAAACATCTCTTTCTCATTAATGGTTAATGCATATGTGATTTTGGAGAAAGTATCTTTCAGATCAATTAATGTTTGCACATTTTGATTATTGATGGCTTCCTGTTTCTCAATGAATGCATGCAAAATATCCTCAATGATTTTCTTAGGCTGTGGGACATATGTGCATAATTATGGGAGTTTTGGATATTATGGTGTACCTGGGGAGGTTGTTGCGATGGTTGTGTTTGGTTATCAGTCCTCTTATTGAAGTTCAGATGGTTTCTCCAACCAGAATTGTAGATTTGGGAGTATAAGTTTGGATTTGGTCTCTTGAAGGTGTTGAATTACAGATTTGACATGTGACTTCTTGAATTTACTTAACATGATCACTCTTCCTCATTTATAATGCCTCGACCTTTTTAGCTAGACATGCATACTTAACAGAAAGGTCATGGTCTTCCATAAGGTTAAACATACCTCTACCAGATGACTGTGGTTTTACAGACGACTCATAAGTGTCAACTGTGTCCCATTATTGTGCATTCTCTACTATGTGTTCTAGGTAATCTAGTGCATCTTTGGGATGCTTGTCCCTAAATCCACCATTAGACATTATTTACACTATTTGTCTACCTTAGGGTGTTAAACCCTCGTAGAAGTAGGCAACCAACTTCCATGTTTCAAACCCGTGATGTGCACAAACATTCAACATCTCTTTAAACCTCTCCCAATATCGGTAAAGTGTTTCCCCCGACTATTATGTGAAAGTTTTGATTCTCATTTTAAATGAGTTTGTCATATGAGAGGGAAATAATTTTTTCGGAAACTGCTCTTGCAAATCATCCCATATTCTGATGGATCCCGATCTAAGGTTCTGCAGCCAAATTTTAGCTTTATCCTTTAAAGAAAAGGGAAAAAACTTTAATCGAATTATATTTATGTTACAATTTTGTTCTGTGCAAGTGTTACATACCTCTTCAAATTCTCTTAAATGCTGATAATGATTTTCTGATTCTAGACCATGTAATGTGGGTAAAAGTTAGATGATACTTGGTTTAAAATTGAAATTGAAACGTGCTGCATCTAGGAGAAAAATAATGCAAGATGATGATCATGTCCTAGTGAGATTCATGAATTATCTGAGTGTCCTAGGATGATTATGATCGCCATGTTGAGATTCGTTTTCTTCCTCATCAATTGGATTTTCAACGCGGGCATGTGGAATTTCATTTTGGTTCTCGGTCATTTTGATTGACGATGAAGATGATGGAGACTCTCTATTTAATCTACCGCTTGATGATCGAAATCAATATCTCATACAACCTAAATGCCGATTATATGATAAAGATCTAAATAAGCAAATACAATACTTATAAAAAGAAAAATAATAAACAAGTGAAAGAAAGATAAAATAAATGACCAAAAAAAATTTACAAATTTTGTAATTAAAAAAATGAGATACAGAAAATATAAACAAAATAAAAAAATAAAAATAAAAAGAAAAGAAAAGAATACAATGATGTTAAATTATTAATCTATCTACTAAATTATATTTCCCGGCAACGGCGCCAAAAACTTGACCCACTCAAAAAGTGGTTCTTTACTCCCAAGTATAAGAGTGTCGAAGTAATAAAATAACTCGATAAGTCCGGGATCGATCTACAAGGAATAGACATAGTAAAATAAATTAACAATTTGAGTAAAAATAAAAAAAGTTTTATTGTTTGAAGTGATTGAAAATTTTAAATTAAACTGCAACAATAAAATAAAATGTTGGGGCTATGAGATCCACTTTTAATATTTCAAATTTAGAAATCTTACTTTTTATAATATATAAATTATCATTATTACTTAATTAATTTACTTCAGGAATTAATTATGCCAAAACATTTAAAACCATTCATAATGGCAATGATAGCTTTTGTCTAAAACAAGTCTAGTTAGGTACTCAATTATACCAAATAAATAGAACTAGCCATATAGGCGGTAACAAAATTTGTCAATAATTAATCTAGATTTAAATTAAATATTAATCATTAGATTACAATTTATATATTATATATAAATAAGATTAATCTAAATGAGCCAATTACCACAGCAAGACGAAATTAGCTACTTATAATTTGAATAAAAACTCTAATAATATTTTTAGTATTATTAGAGTCTTTATTATTATTATTATTATTATTATTATTATTATTATATTATTATTATTATTATTATTATTATTATTATTATTTGACTTTAATAATTACATGTAACACACTTTGAATTTTTTTTCAATTTCGGTCTTGCAAACTTCAGAACTAGAAAATCTTGTCAACAATAAAGTTGTATATCTTTGAGTCTTCTTTCATCTGGAACTAGAATCACTTAAATCCGATATCGGAGTAAAATATTATGGCCAAAATAAGAAAATTACGTAGGGTTGGAATTTGTGAATTTGTACATTGTTAAAACACACTTTTAAGTTTTTGGCTTTCAAAATCCAAATGTCATGTCCATTTTTCTAATTATGCATCCAAAGTACTATTTCATCTACATAAGAAATAAAAATCACAATAAAAATATATAAAACATAAATTTAATTAATATGCTAAATTAAGGGGATTAACGAAACTACAAGTGTAAAATGATTAATTTTTCTTTTAATAAATGTGCACTTTTTAGTGTTCATCATGTTTGGTAGAGAGTATTATTAAAGAGTATAAACTAGCTTATAAGTTATAGAACAAACGTTAGAGTATAAGTTAACGTCAAAAAATAATCTCATGTTGTGAGATTATGATTTTGTGAATGTTAACACTAGCGTTAACTTACCTGTTAGCGTTAACGCTCCACCAACGCTCATTCATCTAATCTCCCAATAAATTTATATACTTAGAATCAATGTTTTAAAACCCGAACCGATCCATCGATCCGGTCTGGCGAGAGGGTCAAAAGTCAGATGTCCGACCAGGATTTAACCAAGGGTCGACCCAGGATCAGTGTTTTAACTATATTATTATTATTTTTTATTAAGAAAAACCAAAATTAATAATTATAAAAAGGGACCAAAAACCTGGCTGACTTGTGATCAGTTCGACCGGGTCGCGGTCCAACCACCCGGGTCATCTGGTTTTTGACCGGATCAACCTAAGGACTGGTTTTTGGGGTCAATCGGACCGGCCAGAGGACCGGTCCATGGGTCAATCGATCGAACCGGTCCGGGTTTTAAATCAATGCTTAGAATGGTAACAATTAAAAATAACACAAGGTCATTTCTGTCATTTAACAAACTCAACAAAGTCACGAGTAGCATTCCATTTTTCACTTCACTTCTGACTTCACATTGTTACACAGAACAGGAACAATGACACTCCATAAGCTCTCTCTCATAACGCTACTCTGCATCTACCTCACTTCACTTCTCATCCGAGTTGACTCAACTCAGCCTCCATTCTCATGTGACTCATCAAATCCATCAACCAATTCATACACTTTTTGTAAAACCACACTTCCCATAAGCCAAAGAGCCAGAGACTTGGTCTCTAGGCTCACACTAGATGAAAAAATCTCCCAACTCGTTAACTCAGCTCCTGCTATACCCCGACTCGGTATCCCAGCCTATGAGTGGTGGTCCGAGGCATTACATGGTGTGGCCAATGCCGGCAGAGGCATCTTTTTCAATGGAACCATTAAAGCTGCTACTAGCTTCCCTCAAGTTATCCTCACTGCTGCTTCCTTTGATAGCTACAGGTGGTACCGCATTGGCCAAGTAAGCATTAATACTCTCTTCAAATGATAACATTTGTTTTAACTAATATGATACTAATTAATTAATATGTAACATTTTGATTATGTGTATAGGCTATTGGACTTGAAGCTAGAGCAGTGTACAATGCAGGGCAAGCAATTGGAATGACATTTTGGGCACCAAATATTAACATATTTAGGGATCCCAGATGGGGAAGAGGACAGGAGACACCTGGCGAGGATCCATTGGTTACTGGGAAATATTCAGTGTCTTATGTGAGAGGTGTTCAAGGTGATACCTTTAATGGAGGGAAGCTTAAAGGGAACCTTCAAGCTTCAGCTTGTTGTAAGCATTTCACTGCTTATGATTTGGATAATTGGAAGGGCACAACTCGTTACAAGTTTGATGCTCGCGTAAGTGAAAATGAAAACCAATGCCCTTTTCTTGGATTTTTTCCCTTCTTTTTGTCTGTTTCTTGATCTTTTGTGCCCTGTTCAAAGATTCCTCCTAGGCCTTAGTGCCAAGTTCTATATTTTATTCACAAAGATCAGATGGGTCATTGGTGGATGCAATAATTGTGCTTTATTGGGTTTTGCATGGTAAAAATTCTAAAATGAACCAACTGAAAAGCTGTAATCTGCTTTAGGGCTGCTTTTGCTTTAGGCAAGAAGCACTTTTAAGATGTGTTTGTTACAAACTATTTTCATGGTGTGCTTAGGTGACTGTGCAAGATTTAGCAGATACATACCAGCCCCCATTTGAAAGCTGTGTAAAGCAAGGAAGAGCCAGTGGCATAATGTGTGCTTACAACAGAGTTAATGGAATCCCAAGCTGTGCAGATCACAATCTCTTATCCAAGACTGCTAGAAGACAATGGGGGTTCCATGGGTAAAAATAACATTAACATTTAAACATTTAATCTGATAAAATCTATAATAATAATGTTTAAGATAATGTATTTTTTGATGAATTTTAATAATAATCAGGTACATAACATCAGACTGTGATGCGGTGTCCATCATCTATGATGCTCAAGGATACGCTAAATCACCAGAAGATGCTGTTGTTGATGTGCTGAAAGCTGGTATGGCAGGACCTTATGCTTTAATTGTTTTGTCTTGATTGTATAAATTGACGACATGTGCATGTGTTTGTATAAGATAAGACTCTGTGTTTAATGTCGGCTGCCTCTTTGTTTAGCTCTGAATATTTTATTCTACTGATGGATTTTCTCTTGGACGTTGTGATCAAATCTGGACCTAATCAGTATATGGCCATTAGATCCCTGGAGTTGGACTTGTTGTTTCTCTTTCTATTACTTGGATTTTGCTTATATATCCACCGGTACCGACGGACAGAACAATAAAGTTGAAATTCAAATTATTAAATTTATAATGGGGATGTCCAAATTGAAATTTCTATTATTGAACTTGAAATGTTCATCTTAAATGGTAGAATTTTTTTGTTCGATGGCCTCCCGTTTCAACTTTAATGATCATTGTTTCAATTTTATAGCCCTCCAGTCATCTAATTTTATTGCCCTCTCGGTACTAGGAGGTATTGTAGACGTGCCCTCTATTTTTTGGTTTTGCTTATGTATCCTCCGGTACTAGTACTGAGGGCATTAAAATTTAAATCCAGTTCATTCAACCTGAAACAATACCATTAAATTGAACTTGAAATTTCTACCATTAAACTTGAAATTGATACGTGAACTTGAAATGTTTCATGTTCACTACTAGAAGATTCAAGTTCAATGGCCATTGTTTTAACTTCAATGACCTGATATTGCAGACACACCCTTTATTTTTGGTTCAAAAGCATCCAAATTAATTATCTGTTTTAAAAACTCATCTCACTTTGGTTCTTAAGATTGTATTCATTAGATGAATGACCAAAACACCAATATTATTTATAACTCTAGTACTCACCCTTGAGAACCACTTTAATCATAACTACGATGTCTACACTCTTTGTTTAGAAGAAAATTTACTTTTTGAAAGTGTGAATTGAAATCAAGTTTTTAAAATGCGGTGAAATTGATGTCACATTGGACATGAATGGTCTGGAATTTCCCAGTATTAAAGCTGATCATAAGACTATAATTTAGGCATTGTACATTACTAACAAGCTTTTACCATTGTCTTGATGCAACTGTTACAGGCATGGATGTCAATTGTGGATCCTACTTACAAAAACACACAAAAGCAGCAGTACAGCAGAAAAAATTGCCGGAATCTGAAATAGATAGAGCTCTTCACAATCTTTTCTCCGTTAGAATGAGGTTAGGACTCTTCAATGGTAACCCATCAACACAATCTTTTGGCAAAATCAGAGCAGACGTTGTCTGCTCTCCTGCTCACCAGGTTCTAGCCCTTCAAGCAGCTCAAGATGGAATTGTCCTGCTGAAGAACTCTGCCAGACTCCTCCCATTGCCAAAATCAAAATCCATGTCTCTTGCCATAATAGGCCCCATTGCCAATTCTGCACAAACACTTCTCGGAAACTATGCAGGTCCTCCATGCAGATCCATTACGCCACTGCAAGCATTGCAAGGCTACATCGAGAACACAGTTTATCACCCTGGTTGTGATACAGTTGCATGCTCTTCAGCTTCAATTGACAAGGCAGTGGACATAGCGAAAGGGGCTGATCATGTGGTGCTGATTATGGGATTGGACCAAACTCAAGAGAAAGAGGAGCTTGATCGTGTGGACTTGGTGCTCCCCGGAAGGCAACCAGAACTCATTACCAGTGTTGCGAAAGCTGCAAAGAAACCAGTTGTTCTAGTGCTTCTTTGTGGAGGTCCTGTTGATGTAACTTTTGCAAAGTATGCCAGCAACATTGGAAGCATTCTGTGGGCTGGTTATCCTGGTGAGGCTGGAGGAGTTGCACTTGCCCAAGTCATATTTGGTGACCACAACCCAGGTGAATTTACTGACATTGCTGTTGGAAAACAATAAGATTTATATTTTAAATTTGATGTGTATGTTGCATTAACAAGATTTGAAGGTAACCACATGGAGTTCTAACGACTAAAATGATGAATCGGATATTGCTACGCAGGAGGAAGATTACCGATGACTTGGTATCCGCAAGATTACGTTAAAGTACCAATGACAGACATGAGAATGCGACCTCAAGCAACTTCAGGTTATCCAGGACGTACATATCGATTCTACAAAGGGAAAAAGGTCTTTCCATTTGGGTATGGGCTCAGCTACTCGAAGTATTCCTACAAGTTCAAATCTGTCACCCAAAACACACTTTACTTAAACCAGTCATCAACTACAAAGATGGTTGAAAATCAAGAAGTAGTTCGTTACAAGTCTGTTTCAGAATTAGGTACAGAATTCTGTGAGACAAGGAAGTTCTCAGTCACCGTTGGAGTTAAAAATCACGGAGAGATGGAAGGTAAGCATCCGGTGTTGCTGTTTGTGAAGAGTGCAATGCCTGGAAATGGGAGGCCAATAAAACAGTTGGTTGGATTCCAAAGTGTGATTCTAAATGCCAAAGAAAAAGCTGAAATTGAATTTGAGCTGAGCCCCTGCGAGCACCTTAGCAGAGCTAATGAGGATGGCTTGATGGTAATGGAAGAAGGACCACATTTCTTGGTTGTTGGAGATGAAGAATATCCAATCAATCTTGTAGTATAATATGAGAAACTAATTGCTTCTTCACAAAATGAAGCCATTTTTTTTTGTTTTCACTATAGATCTTTATGTGAACATATTGATCAACTTAAGAAAGGGGTAAAACATCCAATCAAAATATTTCCTTCACAAGAAAACTTTGGAGACATTTCTCTTCAGTTATTAACGAGAACTGTTTTGTCTTTGATGCCCATATAGCACACCATTCTTGATTGATTTTTTCTTTTGTTGCTTTTCAATTTCTAGTGAAGAAAAGCAAGATTCCGTTTCGGCCCCAGGGCGGTATGGGCTTGACGATTATTCAATTAGAGAAGTATAATTGTGTACAGCATGATGACTACATGCACTCTACTCTACCAAATAATGTGATTATTGGCATGGCTAAGTATCTCGGTACCTATATTGACATATTAATTTTTATTTTTTTTAAAAAAAAAAAATTCCGAGATTGAAGTTGAAACAAAAATATTGCACTTGAAACGGGGATTATACTTGAAACTTCTATCAATTTCCAATTTCAATATTACGGTATGAGTATTGAGATATATTGGCAATATCAGTGATTATATTATGTGGTAGCAAGACAAATTTCTTAACATAGCTGTTATTGCTATCATTTTATCATTTGTCTGTCATGAACTGCATGATAAATATTCAAAAGTCATCTTACTACTCTTTTCTAGTTTTCTTGATGCATTTTGGTTTCAAACTTCAATCATTATTCCCAAATTTACAAGAAGCAATAATTATTAATTTTGTAGATGATTTGTTATTTTTTTGTATTGTTTCAAATATGACTTGAGATAACTTACAATATTGAGAAATTTCACGGGAAGAGACGTTAAATCAAGGGGTAAGTTAGTTTAATTATCTTGGACAATTTTATAGAGGAACATGATTAGATAAGAATATTAGTAATTAGATTTTTCGAACTAGTCTAAAATGCTGGAATATCTAAACATCTTAAAAAAGTATTAACTTTGGAATAGTGATTCCCATTCATGTGTATTTTTGGGAAGTTTCATTATTTTATGATAAAACTAAATTATTTTGTTTTATTATTATTATTATTAAGATGAAAGTCAAAATTTGACGGATTTTATGAGGTTTGAAACAAAAATTATTTTTTGAATGTTTTAGAAGAGATAAAACTATAAAAGATGTTGATGGTGGTTTTTTACGGCCTACATCCTAAGGAGGATCCGAACTTATTGTTGTACTACCGGATCAAAATGGTTAGAAAGGTCCAAGGGACCAAAAGCATTAGGAAGATTGGAATGACCCGACCCGAGGCATGTAATGAAGTGCTCTCCCCAAGGAAAGTTTTTATGGATGAAGCAATGGTGAACCCGACTCGATCACATTGAAATATGGATTGAGGGTGCTCCGTATGGTTGGGATACCTCAACCCAAGAAGATTTGGCGAATTTGCACCCGACCAGGTTAAAGTTGCATGACGTACGCCCCACCTAAAAAAGAGTGCATCTAGAAGGCTAATGCTGAAAGTAGTAAAACAATGATTCACATGAATCCGTGAGTCATATGAGCCGTCATAGGCAGCCATAGGCCGGTGCACTGGCAGGTTAGTTGGCTTGTAGGTTGTTAGAAGAGGCAGTGGATGCAGTGATTATGAGGGACAATGATGTTTAAGTGATGGAAGGTGATGTCAGAGTCAGTTTTAAGGGGGTTTTGAGAACCTATATGAAGGGGTTGAAGTCATTTTATAAGAGAGTCTTTGTGGAAACTTTTTTTTTTTTTTTTTTTTTTTTTTGCATTTTGATTCCTTTGGATTGTATTCAGATTACTATAATTTGAGAACAAGAGTACTAAAAGAAGCTGGTAATAGAGAGAGAGAAAGTGTGTCGTGTATTCGACCACATTATGAGAAATAGATCAGACTATTCTTATCCGAGGAGATATTTCTGTTGTAACACTATACATCCACTGTTAGACGCTTGGATCAGTATTTAACATGAGGTCAATAAAATCATATCCCCTTTCTCCCGTGGACTTAGGTTGGAGCCGCTCTCCACCGAACCAAGTTAAATCATTGTCTTTGTGTGACTGTTTATGTGAGTACCACAACCAAATAAATTCACTAGTTGGGAGAGGTTTGTTTAAGGAGTAATTCCATCTATTGTCCTCGGAATGAAAAAAGCAGTCAATAATTGGAACCGTCTGTGGGGATACGGTACAAAAAGCAACAAACACAATAAGGTGATGGCATTGTAGGAGATGGAGACCATAGAGTTGGGGAAGTATCGGCAGAAGAATGGATGTAGAAGTTGGGAGAAGGCTTGAAATTGGAACATGAGTGTGATGATGCTTTTTAGCAGACCAAAGAGTACATGACTGATCTCCACTCCTGGCTAAGCCCAGTCCAAGTGAGAAATTTTTATGTTTAACTATTGCATTGCATGCAGCTAGCTCATTTTTAGTACATGAAATAAATTAGTTCCAGAAAAATATGGGTTGTCTTGTGAAGTGGTCAGAAAATCTCGGTGAATATGATATCTGTAATGTTCCTCGGGTATCTATAGAGAAGTAGGCTCTGATCAATCTAATGGAAGACTCCACAAGACCACAAATATTGGTGGTCAGGGGAGAAGACGGGAGATGGGAGGTATAGGTGGACGGGTCAGCAAGTTCACAAAATTATAGGGGAGATATTTTCCTTAGTAGCAGACGCGGTGAGGAGATAAGCTAGGCATGTATGAGAAATATTGCCTGTCAGTTTGGGGTTCCCCGGATCACTATTGATAAGTGCGGTTTATACCCACTTATTCATGCATTCTTAGCTTACTATTTTGTTAGGTTCCGTGTCATTTTAATGTATTTTGTAATTTTTTTTTATGTTTTATTGATATGAAGCATTGGAACATGGATTTTGGGGCAAATGGACTTGTTTTAGGAGCTTAAGGACTCATCGGAAGCACATAAGAAGGCTAAATACGTAGAAATCACTATCCTGTAAATTTAGCATGGCGTCGCGACACCCATTGTAGCGTCGCGATGCCTAGACATGATGAGAGACATAATTTACCCGAGAGTTGGGCATTGCGACGCCAAGTCCGGCGTCGCAATTCTACGATAGACTTCCAGAAACTTCAGAAATTAGTATTCTACAAGCACATGAACTCCAAAACTTCCCTATAAATATAGAAGCTCGTCCAAAACCCTAAAAAAGAGACTAATACATAACAAAGAGTTCTAAACACTCTCTTTTAGAGAGATCCAAGGAGGAAGATTGAAGAGCGAGAAAAAAGAAGCGAATGCGGTGACGTTCGAAGACGAAGGGATTCGATTCGGGTTTTATCTTCTAGTTTTTTTCTTTAAAACTGTAATGACGCTAATATATTCTTGATATTATTTTCATTATTATTATCTTTAGTCATGAACTAACTCTATTATTCTAGAGGATGATGTAGCCTATGCTTGAACCTATGTATTATTTGTCAATTTAATTGTTATAAAGTTTTGATTCAGTTTATTTACATTCTCTTGTGTTTAATGCTTCTATTTTGTATGCTAAAAATTAAGATGATGCATGTTTAGAATCTATCACTCAGGAGAGGGATTTTGAATAGGATTTAGAGAATATAACTTAGGAGTGTTATAGAGTTCGGGAGAACCTATAATCCTTTTAAAGTAGTTAATAAAGAATCACGGAGCGTAATAAATTATTAATTACTAGATTTTTATAGGAATATCGAAGTCGGTAATTGATAATATTTTCACTCGGCACTCGAGAGAGAGAGTTAGAATAATTTAGGGTTCTTGGCTTATAAACAATGCAACTGAATAAGAATTGATTGGCATGCCAAATATATAGGGGATAGCTAGGTGAAATCAGACTCTATCTCATCTTGGTCTATCTTCATTAAACTTTTAGATTTCACACTTATTTAGTTTTAATTTAGCTTATTTTAAATTATTTTCTAAATAAAGTTAAGTTTATCAATTATAGTACTTAGTGCGAGTTTGATTATAATTCATGTGGGTTCGACACTCTACTTATCTTTTACTAAACTTGATACCGTATACTTGAGGTATGATAATCTCGCAATACATTTTTGGTGCCGTTATCGGGGATTGTTAATCTAATTCACAATAATACTATTACCAAATAACCTTAGCTTTAATTTAGATTTATTATTATTATTATTATTTATTATTATTATTTTAGTACTTTTTCTTGTATTTATGTGCTTCAGTGAATGCAAAGATCCATAAGTCTTGACTCGCTTCTATTTGATCCTGAAATAGAAATAACAACGAGGAGACTAAGGAAAGAAAGGAAAATTGATAAAGAAGCAATGATAGCTGAAAATATAGAGAACAACCCACACCAGGTGTAAATCTGAGATCACTTCAAGACAGTCATAAATGATAATTATTATGGGATTGCGCACCCACCAATCAATGCTAACAATTTTTAGCTGAAACCTGTATTGATCAACATGGTGTAAAAGAACCAGTTTGGGGGTTCAGCTGTAGAGGATCCCAATATTCACTTAAGGATGTTCTTGGAGATGGCATATACTATAAAGATGAATGACATGACCAAAGAGACCATCAGGCTACGCTTGTTCCCATTCTCTTTAAGGGATAAAGCGAAGGGTTGGCTGCAATCTATACCAATGGGGAGCATAATGACATGGGCTGACATGGCCACTAAATTTCTTGCAAGGTTCTTTCCACCAGCTAAATCAGCCCAGTTGAGAACGAAAATAAGCATATTTAAGCAATTGGAGACCGAGAACTTATATGAGGCATGCGAACGCTTTAAAGATCTACTTATGAGATGCCCACAACATAATTTTGAAAACTGGGTTCACATTCAGTTATTCTACAATAGGTTGAATGGTCCAAACAGGACCATGATCGATGCAGCTGCTGGAGGAACCCTGTTCAAGAAATCTTTTGAAGATGCGTATGCTCTGCTGGAGGAGATGGCCACTAACAATTTCCAATGGCCAAGGGAACACACTACTGTGCCAAGGTGGCAGGTATATACAAGGTGGATCCTATTATTACACTTACAGCTCAAGTATCATCCCTCACGACTCATATAGCAGCATTAACCAATCAACAAGGCCAACCATTTATTGAAGTTGTTGATGCTAATAGAATGATCTTACCTGACAGAGAATATGAGTAAGACCAGTATGTGAACAATTATAACTTCAACAACTATAGAGGTAATCATATGCCTAACTATTATCATCCGAATATATCATATTCTAATACAGAGAATGTCTTGTAACCTCATTCTGGCTTCAACAATCAAAGATCATAGCAGAAACATTCCTTAGAAGACCTCATGAACACGTTTGTTGCTAAAACTTCAGAGAGGTTTGAGAAGAATGAGTCGAGGCTGAATAATATTGAAATGCACATGGACAATATCAAAGCAACAATGAAGTATTTAGAAGTGCAGATTAGTCAGATTGCTTCTTCCATGGCTAATCAACAGAAAAAGGCATTTCCTAGTAATACTAAGGTCAACCTTAAATAACAGGGTCAAGTCATTACCCTTAGGAGTGGGAAAGAGATTAGAGATAGTCCTAAAGACTCAGGGAGTAACGACAAAGAAGCGACACTTTACGAGGAAACAGTTACAAAAGTAGAGAACAGTGCAGTAGCTCCTTCATATAAAAACCTCTCATCCCGAAGATGGATTTTCCATATCCTCAGTGCTTTCAAATGAAGAAATTGGATGATCAGTTCATCAAGTTTCTTGACATCTTTAAGAAGATCCATATAAACATCCTATTCGCAGATGCTTTGGAACAAATGCCAAACTATGTGAAGTTTATGAAGGAGATGATGTCCAAGAAGAGGAAGCTGGCAGATTTTGAAACAGTAGCACTCACAGAGGAGTACAGTGCCATTATACAGAAGAAACTTCCTCCAAAGCTGAAGAATCCTGGCAGCTTTATAATACCGTGCACTATTGGGAATCGATATTTTAGTAAGGCCCTATGCGATTTGGGTGCTAGTAATAATCTCATGCCCTTATCTATCTATAAACAGTTAGGCATAGGTGAGGCAAAGCCAACCACCATTACATTACAGTTAGTAGATAGATCCCTCACTTACCCGAGAGGAATAGTAGAGGATGTGTTGGTTAAATTGGATAAGTTTTACTTTCCTGCTGACTTCCTTGTTCTTGATATGGAGGAGGATCATGACGTCCCAATTATCCTTGGGAGACCTTTCTTGGCCACAGGCAGAGCAATCATTGATGTGCATAAAAGTGAATTGACAATGAGAGTTCAAGATGAAGAAGTCACCTTCAGTGTTTTCCGAGCCATGTCGAGTCCTTAAGGTGATGAAGAATGTCGCATGATAGACATTGTAGAAAAACAAGTTGCAGTAGATGATAACCATGAGTTAGACATGTCTCCATGTATTCAAGCCAACATGCAGGGTAGACCAATAGTCAAAAAATCGATGAGCACAGTTAAACCAAACAAAGAAGATTCTTCACAGCCAGAACTGAAATTGATCCCAAATCACCGTAAAAAGAGGAAATCAAGAGTCAGTGCTCACCTGAAGATGATCACTGGAAAGCTTAAAAAGTGGTCAAACCAATTTTTCTGCATGTGTAGTTCGAAATTTCACACTGGCGGAAACTTTGTAGATCCCTAACCAATGGTGGATCCAATAGCCAAACCATCAGTAGACCCTAGAGGACCATCCATGGATAAATTACCACAACCAGCCAAAAATTCCTTTTCATGTCATAATCATCGGCATATACCAAAGATGAAATCCTATGAGATTATCTGGTCCGCTACATTGAAGACACCGTGACCATTTGGGTGGTTGCGTTTAGCTGAAGATGTTAAATTTAGCGCTAGTGGGGAGACAACCCTTGTATTTGTTTATTTTTATTTTTATTTTTATTTTATTTACTTTATTTTTATTTTATTGTGTGATATTTTCTTATTTATTAGTTTGCATGTGTATTTATGCAGGTAGTAGCGCAACCCACACAGCCCGCGAAACCAAAGTCTGACCCACATGAGCCTGGTCAACTCCATGTACAGTAATATTGTTCCTTACTCTTGTTTATTTATGTTTATCTAGGTTGGTTTGACCTATCGGATCTCAATTTTTGAGATGAAATCATTGAGTTGGCTTACTTAGGAGTCGAGCTGTGATAAAACCTTTACACACACACACACACTGTGAGTCTAGCTTAGATGATATGTTTAGGAACTTGGATTTTTGTTGCATTGAGTACTTTGAAGATTCTCTGATTTCATTGGTAGGCATTCTTTGAGGATAATATTAAGTGTAACTATCAGAACTATTTTGTTTACTTTTATATTTTTGCATGATTGCATGTTTGTGAATGACGTTTGTGGGTGTCGACGTTGTAAGCCCTCACGAGACTATAACTCGTCCACTAGGGCCGCGTAGGGGTTTAAAGGCTTGTTGCATACACTAAATGCAATTGTGATCCCTATGAAAGTGGCCTAGTTAATTTTGTTACTTTTGTTTGTTTGTTTATTTTTTATTTATTTAGTTTTTATTTAGTCTTTTGCTCGGGACTAGCAAAATCTTAAGTTTGGGGGTGTTAGATAAGTGCGGTTTATACCCATTTATTCATGCATGCTTAGCTTACTATTTTGTTAGGTCCCATGTCATTTTAATATATTTTGTAGTTTCTTTTATGTTTTATTAATAGAAAGCATTGGAACATGGATCTTAGGAAAAATGGACTTGTTTTTGGTGCTTAAGGACGCATCAGAAGCACGCAGGAAGGCTAAATACGTAGAAATCACTATCCTGGAAATTTGGGCTGGCGTCGACGCCCAGACAGGATGATAGACATAATTTCCCGAGAGTTCGCCGTTGCGACGCCAATTCCGGCATCACAACGTTACAGCAGACTTTAAGAAACTTCGGAAATTAGTATTCTACAAGCATATGGACTCCAAGACTTCCCTATAAATATAGAAGCTAGTCCAAAACCCTAAAAAAGAGACTGATACACAACAAAGAGTTCTAAACACTTATTTTAGAGAGATCCAATGAGGAAGATGAAGAGCGACAAAAGGAGGCGACGTCTAAAAACGAAGGGATTCGATTCAGGTTTTATCTTCTAGTTTCTTTCTTTAAAACTCTAATGATGTCTAACATGTTCTTGACATTATTTTCATTATTATTATCTTTAGTCATGAACTAACTCTATTATTCAAGAGGATGATGTAGCCTATGCTTGAACCTATTTATTATTTGCAAATTTAATTATTATAAAGTTTTGATCCGGTTTATTTATATTCTCTTGCGTTTAATGCTTCTAGTTTGTTGGCCACAAATTAAGATGATGCATGTTTAGAATCTATCACTCGGGAGATGGAATTTTGAATAAGATTTAGAGAATATAACCTAGGACTGTTATAGAGTTTGAGAGAACCTATAATCCATTTGAAGTCGTTAACAAAGAATCACAGAACGTATTGAATTGTTAATTACTAGTTTTTTTTTATAGAAATATCGAAGTCGGTAATTGATAATAATTTCACACGGCACTCGGGAGAGGGAGTTAGAATAATTTAGGGTTCTTGGCTTATAAACAATATAATTGAATAATAATTAATTGACATGACAACTATATAGGGGATGACTAGGTGAAATCAGACTCTAGAATCTATCTCATCTTGGTCTATCTTCATTAAACGTTTAGATTTCACTCTTATTTAGTTTTTAGTTTTAATTTAGCTTATTTTAAATTGGTTTCTAAATAAAATTAAGTTTATCAATTATAGTACTTAGTGCGAGTTTGATTACAATCCTTGTGGGTTCGACACTCTACTTATTTTTTACAAAAAATTGACACCATATACTTGCGGTATGATGCTCTCGCAATAAGTTTTTGGTGCCATTGCCGGGGATTGTTAATCTAATTCACATTAATACTATTAACAAATAAGCTTTAATTTAGATTTATTATTATTATTTTTATTTTTATTTTAGTATTTTTCTTGTCTTTCTTTGTTTCAGTGAATGCGAAGATCCACAAGTCTTGACTCGCTTATATTTGATCCTGAAATAGAAAGAACAACGAGGAGATTAATGAAAGAAAGGAAAATTGAGAAAGAAGCAATGGCAGCTGAAAATATAAAGAACAACCCACTTCAGGTTGCAATCCGAGATCACTTCAATCTAGTCGTAGACGATAATTATTCTGGGATTGCGCACCCACCAATCAATTCCAACAATTTTGAACTGAAATCTATATTGATCAACATGGTGCAAAAGAACCAGTTTGGGGGTTCAACTGTAGAGGATCCCAATGTTAACTTAAGGATGTTTTTGGAGATGACATATACCATAAAAATGAATGGCGTGGCCAAAGAGACCCCCAGGCTATGCTTGTTCTCATTCCCACTCTCGCAACAAGTTTTTGTCGCCACAAACTTATCCCTTAACGAGATTATCATCTATTGCAACTGGTTTTTCTACAATGTATATCATGCGACATTCTTCATCACATTAAGGACTCGGCATGGCTCGGAAAACACTGAAGGTGACTTCTTCATCTTGAACTGTCATTGTCAGTTCACCTTTCATCAATGATTTCTCTGCCTGTGGCCAAGAAAGGTCTCCTAAGATTAATTGGGACGTCATGATTATCCTCCATATCAAGAATAGGGAAGTCAGTAGGAAAGTAAAACTTATCCACTTTAACCAACACGTCCTATACTATTCCTCTCGAGTAGGTGAGAGATATATCTGCTAACTGTAATGTGATTGTGATTGGCTTTGACTCACATATGCCCAACTATTTGTAGATGGATAAAGGCATGCGATTGATACTAGCAGCCAAATTATATAGCAATATATCGATTTCCAATAGTGTATTGTATTGTAAAACTGCCAGGATCCTTCAGCTTTGGAGGAAGTTTCTTCTGTATAATGGCACTGCACTCCTCTATGAGTGTTACTATTTCAAAATCTTCCAGCTTTCTCTTCTTGGACATCATTTCCTTCATAAACTTCACATAGTTTGGCATTTGTTCCAACGCATCTGCGAGTGGGATGTTTATATGGATCTTCTTAAAGAAGTCAAGAAACTTCGCCAACTGATCATCCAATTTCTTCCTTTGAAAGAACTAAAGATATGGCAAATGTGTCTTCAGGATAAGAGGTGATTTATATGGATGAGCTACTGCATTGTTCTCTTCTTTTGTAACTGTTTCCTCGTGAAATGCTGCTTCTTTATTTTTACTCTTTGAGTTCTTAGGACTATCTCTGACCTCTTTCTCTCTCCTAAGGGTAATGTCTTGACACTGCTTTTTAGGGTTGACCTCAGTATTACTAGGAAATGCCCATTGCTGTTGATTAGCCATGGAAGAAGTAATCTGCCAAATCTGCACTTCTAAAGACTTCATTATTGCTCTGATATTGCCCATTTGCATTTCAATATTATTCAGCCTCGACTCATTCTTCTTATACCTTTCTGAAGTTTTAGCAACAAACGTGCTAATGAGGTCTTTTAGGGAAGGTTTCTGCTATGATCTTTGATTGATGAAGTCAGAAGAAGGTTGCAAGAAATTCTCTGTGTTAGCATAGGGCAAGTTCAGATGATAGTAGTTAGGCATAAGATTACCTATATAGTTGTTGAAGTTATGATTGTTCACATATTGGACTTGCTCATATCCTCCGTCAAGTTCCAATAGATACTTGGTCATGTTGATTGGCTAATGCTGCTAGATAAGTCATGATGGGTGACACTTGAGCTGTAAGTGAAACAATAGGAACCACCTCGTATATACCACCCACTTTAGGCACAATAGTGTGTTCATTTGGCCAATGGAAATTGTTAATGGCCATCTCCTCCAGCAGAACATACGCATCTTTAGAATATTTCTTGAACAGGGTTCCTCCAGCAGCCGTATCGATCATGGTCATGTTTGGACCATTCAACCCATTGAAGAATAACTGAATCTGAACCTAGTCTTCAAAATTATATTGTGGGCATCTTCTGAGTAGATCTTTAAAGAGCTCTCATGTCTCATATAGGTTTTCGGTCTCCAACTGCTTAAATATGCTTATTTTCGTTCTCAGTTGGACTGATTTAGTTGGTGGAAAGAACCTTGCAAGAGATTTAGTGGCCATGGCATCCCATTTCATGATGCTCCATATTGGTATAGATTATAGCCAACCCTTCGCTTTATCCCTGAAAGAGAATGGGAATAAGGGTAGACTGATGATCTCTTTGGTCACGTCATTCATCTTTATGATATCTGCCATCTCCAAGAACATCCTTAAGTGAACATTGGGATCCTATACAGCTGAACCCCCAAACTGGTTCTTTTGTACTATATTGATCAATGCAGGATTCAGCTTAAAATTGTTGGCATTGATTGGTGGGTGCGCAATCCCAGAATAATTATCGTCTACGACTAGCTAGAAGTGATCTCAGATTGCCACATGGCGTGAGCTGTTCTCTATAATTTTAGTTGCCATTGCTTCTTTCTCAATTTTTCTTTCTTTCCTCAATCTGCTCATTGTTCTTTATATTTCAGGATCAAATAGAAGCGAGTCAATACTTGTGGATCTTCGCATTCACTGAAGCACAGAAAGATAAGAAAAAGTACTAAAACAAAAAATATAAATAATAAATAATAAATAATAAATAATAAAATAAATCTAATAAAGCTAAGGTTATTTGTTAATAGTATTAATGTTAATTAGATTAACAATCCCCAGCAACGACGCCAAAAACTTATTACGAGATTATCATACCGCAAGTATACGGTGTCAAGTTTTAGTAAAAGATAAGTAGAGTGTCGAACCCACATGGATTGTAATCAAACTCGCACTAAGTACTATAATTGATTGTTGGGATTTATGTCCTACAGCTTCATGTATTGTAAACATAATTGATTATTGTAATAATAATAAATGCATTATTCATTTGATCAAAGTTGTTTGATTTATATCGCATATTGTCCAATTGTCATTGATTACTATTGTACCTTTAGACTTAGTGTATTTTGATGCACAAGGGGATTTAAGTATGAAATTAGTAATCTAAATAGTCCATAGAGAGCAAACAAAATGGGTACTTTGTTTGTGGTTTATCTATAGCTGCAATCCATTCTATACTTGTATGACGACCTTGATTCGGGATCATTCATGTAGTGACATGGTAATGGAGGCACCTTGTATGATGAGATCATATAGGACTGGACTCAGATAAATACAAATTTCTTTTAATATCTGTTAACCGAAGAAATTCATTTTATCTAATAGATGGTCATATATGGATTCAATCTTAATCCAGAGTGTACTATGAACTCCTACATTAAAGGTTATGTCCTTTGATTTACTATGGTGAGGTTGGTGTTGCATTCCGGCCAATAACTACATATTTTGGGGATATGGTTTGGTGTGT
Organism: Zanthoxylum bungeanum; assembly: GCA_019454045.1. Lineage (NCBI taxonomy): Eukaryota > Viridiplantae > Streptophyta > Magnoliopsida > Sapindales > Rutaceae > Zanthoxylum > Zanthoxylum bungeanum. Next base: position 21,226 of record SKCR01031830.1, read on the forward strand.
AGCTGGGAACATTTTACATAGATATAGAATTCACTCATTCTTAAGAGAATCAGATGAATATCTATTTTAAGAGTTGATTCGAGACTTGAACAATTTGAGCGCTCAACTTTTCTATTAAGAATAGAAAGTTTTATATTCATAATTGTTATAAATTAATTGTTCATTATAGAATCAATGGTGCTTAAGAGACAAAATATCTAGAGGAGTTTTAACGAACTTTTGACTCGGCTCCATTTATGAGTTATTCGTGAAGGGCTATATCCATATGTAATGACTATATCGATGGACACCGAAGTTGTTCAGTTTATTTATCCATCTACGATAACGGGAGTTCAACTTCGAGTTTTTAGTGGAATAACGCGGAGTTAATAATTTGTAATATTTGATTAAAGAGTTTAATTAATATTTCGAAATTATTGGAGCTCGGAACCGTAGGTCCATTTGGTCCCCGTGCTAGCTCGATTAACTGTAGCAAACCTAATATAATTAGATTGTCTAATTATATGCTCACTTTATATTTATATATTATTGATGAGATTAGTAATATTTATCGTCACAAATGAAAACTATGTTAAATTAGTTTAACTTAATGTTTTCTAGAATTCTTTGATTATGAGATAATCAAGTTAGTAATAATTATGAGATAATTACTACAACATAATTGAAGGTAAATAAATCATTATTAAGATATTGATTTTTATTTACCAATAGAGACAAAGCCATATGGCTTACTATGTCATCCAAGCAATTATGTCTATTAGGTGGCATGTATACACCTAATATATTTTTCATTAGCTAATGCATTATATGCTTTGGTATGGCCTCCACATTTATGTGTTTGCCATTGAAAGAAAGCATTGAATGCTTAATGACAAAGCCATTGTCTTTAGCTTAACATTTCTTATGCTTTGGTATGGCATTCACATTTTTGTGTTGGCCATTGCAAGAAAGCATTAGATGCTTAATGACAAGGTACGTTGGCTTGTGTAAGAGAATATAATCTCTACCATTTCTCTCACTTCCTAAGGTTAACATTTTGCATTCATTCACACAAGTGTTGTGAGAAAGAATTGAGAGAAAATAAAGATAATTCTAACATTCACAAGTGTTGTGAAATTCCTAAAGCCAAACACCATTGTGACATCCTAAATCTCTAAATAGTTTATAGGTTTAATTTTTGTGAGTGAAGCCCATACTTCGGTTTGTTGGTTTTGAGTCATTGTTCGGAAGATCGAGTGGTTGATCCAAGTATTGGACACCAAAGGATTGATCTTGGCTACTACAACAAAGGGAGAAGGCAAAGAAAATTTTAAAGATCCATACCGAACCCGGTGCCACCATAAGTAACTTCCATCGCGCTAAGGAAAGTTGTTTCCTACAATTGGTATCAGAGCTTAAGGTTGAAAAATGTTCTTAACCTTCTCTTTTAAAGTTTCAAGTTTTAATAATTTATATGCGATATAGATTATTAGAATGCATGTTGTGATGAGTAGGCACAATTAGATTCATGAGATGAATGGTTTTAATGTTCATGTGATGAATGTTTACTTTGATTCATGTGATGAATGTATTGCGTTGATCATTAATTTTTCCGGCTCTTATTTTTAGTATTGGGAATGTAAGACCATAAGATCATATTCTTTCAAGTGTTGTAAGTTAATTTCCTTTGTAATAAGTCCATTATGTAACCCTATTTGTAACTTGGAGGAGTCGATGCTGTGAATGACTCATTACGAACCTATTCCGCGAAGAACTCAACAACATACCATGGAGCAAGATTTGAAGACCAAAGGATGTCTTGGATTTATTTTAATAATTAGATTAGTATAGAAAAATAAGAGCTCGATTAGCACAATTTATGGATGTATGTAAAACTAAATTCCGTTACGAGTCCATAGAAAAAAACGGGTACCAAAACGGAGTTCGGAAGCTCCGGAACGGAGTAAATGAAGTTCTAGTTTCCGACAGGAGTTCGACTGCCCATCAAACTCCACACAAACATTACTCTACTGCCTGAAAATGTTCGAACGCCCGTCAAATGCCACACAAACATTTTTCAGCCCAGACCTGGGTTAATATGATTTTTTAAATTGTTTATTAACATGTCATATAGCCTAGAGTGTCTACTCTTGCATTTTCATATGCCATAACATGTAGACATGCATGATATTCAAGTTATAAAAGATGATTTTATGTAAATTTAAAAGTTAAATAAGAATATAGGATGCATGTAAATGGATTAATAAGATTAATTGGTTTAAAGGTTTAAAAATTACGAATTCAAGTTTTAGGAACAAATGGACCTTATGAGTACATTATTTTCCTTGGTATATCATATGGAAACCCGGACATAAATTCCATAGCCGGTTCCGAATGGACGGTAATATGGTCTGCACTCGGGATACAATACCACGTACCTTTGGAATAAATAATGTTCTTTTATCGATTAAATGGTTTAATAATATTTGGTCCGTTCGTTGAATTCTAATTTTTAAAAACCTATAAGTTGACTAATAATTTAAGAGTTAAATTGATTAGATCACTATAAAAACTTGATTAAATTAGTTTAATTAAGTTAATTGGTTAGTAGAGACTAATCAGGATTAGTGAATAAAATTTAAGTGTTAAAATTGGTTAGATCACTAATAATCCATTAGTATTAATAAAGATATGTTTTAGCCGAGCATAATCTTAATACATAAGATACTAGTGAGATAGAAACCTTACACTTCAAAATAGTGAGTGGGAGATGGGTATACCACAATATATCCCGCGATCTCCATTGTTATCCAGAAACGTGAGATTCAATAGGCGTCTCGAGACGGTTTTGCTTTTGTCCCCCTACGGATGGATTCCGAAAGGATAGGGACTCTAGATGTATCTGGTGATTTGACATACCCTACGGTGGCACTTCATTAGTTAAGTCTAAGAGTTCTGAAACAATGGGTCACACTCACAAAGGAATGATTAAGTTGTTAATCAAAGTTTCCTTGATTAAAATAACGGTAGTTGATTAATATAGGAATAAAAGTTATTTTAGATAGATTAATCAATTGAGAATGTCTCAATCTATCATGCGAATACTTGACCTACCCTATGGCGGCACTTATTTGTGGGATGATAGATAATTGTGGCATAGTAATTCTTTTTGGTTTCTAATTCATTATACATTGATCATGCATCATGTTTAATTTTATGCCTAAATGTTTGACAATTTTAATATGCGACGAATAAATATTGAATGCGCGTTTATTATTTTTTCAGCCATGACATCTGAAATAATCTCCATTCTCAAACAACAAGAAAAATTAACATGGGATAATTATGTTAAATGGAAAAAGTGACATGAATGCTATATTGGTCTGCGAAGACCTTAAATTTGCCCTTATGGAGGAATGTCCTCCTGAGCCAGCACCAAATGCTGGGAGAGCTACACGAAATGCCTATAATAATTAGATTAAAGCTAATGAGAAAGCCCATAGCTATTAGATAGCATCCATGTCTGAGGTTCTTGCTGCACAGCATGAGCCTATGGCGACAATATCAATGATTATGCATTCATTATAGAACATGTTTGGGTAACCTTCAGACCGACAAAAACATTAGGAAATTACCTCTGTATTGACCACTAGAATGAAGGAAGACACATCAGTCCGAGACCATGTGTTAAGGATGATGGCTCATCTTAATATGGCTGAAACCCATGGTGCACGTATCAATGTGCAAAGCCAGGTGACAATGATAATGGAAACCCTTCCGATGAGTTTCCTGCAGTTTAAAAGCAAATGTTCTATGAACAAGTTGACTTTTACTTTGACTGTGTTAGTGTCCTAGACATGCCCAAGGTCTCTAAACATTGATTTGTGTATGAATATATCAAGAAAGTTTGTGGAAAAAACTTACATTGATCGGTTGAAGTTCAAAACTTTTTCTTTGGATGTTGAAGCTCCAAGCCCTCCTTTTGAGTTCCTCACATTTCATTGACTCCTTATGTGCTAGCAAGAAAAAAATTTGAAGTAAAAATTGCCCTCCAAGAGTTGCAATATTCGGCCATGAGAGAATAAAATGGGAGAGATAGTGAATAGTTCCTAACTTGTAAAAAGTGTGTGTGTTTTGACCAAAAAGATGCCTTTTTTAAAGTAGCCAACTATTTCCATCACAAATAGTGACTTGTGATGTAAGTTGTGGGTCCCACCCATTTATGAATTCTAAATTCAAGTTGGCTTACACAACACACTTTGGGTCCGGTTCGTTTAATCCGACTAAACGAATTTTCGTCGCTACGTAATTAAATCTAATTAAATTAAACAATAATACCCAGTAAAATTATTACGGAAGTCGCTTACGAATTAATTCCAAATTAATTCGTTCGCTTGAATTAAAATCCAATTTTAATTCCCCATTGAAATCCAATTTCAATTAATATATCCAATATATTATTTTAGCCCAATTAAATAAATTAAATAGAAAAATCCAATTTAACTATTAAATTTACTTTGCCGATTAATTCCAAATTAATCGTGTTCTCTCTTCTTGAGGAATTTAATCCCAGATAAAATTTTTGCCGTAATTAATCCCACATTAATTTTCTCTCTCATAATTAATCCCAAATTAATACTGTTCGAGTAAAATTTCAACGGTAAATCTTTGGGAAGCGACCCAAGAGATCCCTGGATATGTTGGCAGTAAATACGGTCATCGGACTATCCGAACACGTGCGTACCCGGTATCACGTTCTTACGGATTTACAAGACATTTTTGGCTTCTAGCAAAGCACCGTGTCTACCCAATTCTCCAGAAATATATTCAACAAGGAATATATATAATCTGTATCAGGTATATTATACAATGTATTGCGTAATACGATCCAATATCTAATGTCACATGCTAGGCCTGAGGTGGAATTGTATCTGCCCCGTACGAAGCATATATCAGATCACTAGCAACTAGTCTCTATAATCGGATAATCATGACCTAGTCATACTATCCCGATAGCTATAGTATTTAAGAGTACTAGTTCTGTATCCATGCATGATCATCATCTCCATATGACTGAAGTGATACTTTCATCTTGACATCACACCCAATACACTACGATTCTCAGTATACCCAGAAGAGGCGTACACAGAATCTGTTAAAGCTCTGGACGACCAAAACCAAAGTATACTGATTGTCGCAAGTATTAGCGATGCAAGTCTCAGGTTAAGACCACATAGACCTACCCTAATTCAGATTCCCATAGACACAGTCATAATACCAATGAGACTCCGATGGGTCTATCCAGACAGAAGCTGTTCCCGGTCCAACGGCTAACAGAACCTCCTATCACACTTGCATAAATATCCAATACTTAAATATATGAGAACTATGTTGTTAAGCTTTCATAACGCGTACAAGTGTAATACTAGCCTATTCCGCATTATCGATGTCCAGTCTCAATAATACTACGACTAGGGATATTAATGATGAAACCTTTCGTGGATTAATACTGTCTCACATCTTATTAATCCGGTACTAATCATATGGACTTTTATCATTTATATATATCCAAGTAATCCAATTACAAAATGATAAAAGAGCAATTTCCTTTATCACATAGTTAATTTATACAAAGAACACCATGTCTTTTACAAATTGTGATGCTATGGGTCATAATTGTCCAACAATCTCCTACTTGGCCTATAGCCAATCACTCAAGTGTCCAACACCTAAACTATATACGGGTCGCTCATACTTATGCTAAGATGTCACTTTCATCAGCGGATATCCAAGGTTATCATCTGAAACGATCTTGTCGATCTTGATATCGCCACGATGTGTGATTTCACGAATCAGATGAAAACCGTCGAAGTACATACTTGGATCATTGATGAGACCGTAATTCCTTAGCCTGTGTTGTAGCCTAGCTCAGCCGCTAATAGAACTACTCCTAATCTAATTAGGAATTTTATATATCTAAAATGCTTATTTTACTGCCTCAGCCGCATCAATGTATTCCGCTTTTGTTGTTGAATCGACATTAATATCTTGCTTGAAAGATTTCCAGCTCACTGTTCCGTTGTTCAAACAAAATATGTACCTTATTACGACTTACAGTCGTCTTTATCGGTTTGGAAACTTACAATGGTGAACCCAGTCACCTCAAGTTCCCAATCTCTATAAAGAAAACATCCTTAGTTCGTCTAAGATACTAAAGGATATTCTTTACATCAATCCAGTGACCATCACCCGGATTGACCTGATAGTGACTGCAGATGCTCAAAGCATATGAGACACCAGGTCTCGTACATATTATGGCATACATGATCGATCTGATTGCTTAAGCGAATGGGATCCGATTCATTGCATCTCTCTCATCTTGAGTTTTAGGACACATGTCATTAGATAGAAAGACGCCATGTGACATTGGAAGTAGCCCCCTTCTCGGCTGATCCATGTTAAATCTCTTCAATACTTTGTCAATGTACGAGTTCTTGGAAAGTGCCAACAAGTTTTAGATCTATCTCAGTAGATCCTTATTCCTAGAATAAAGGTTGTCTTTCCCAAGAATTTCATGGAGAATTTTAATGAAAGCCAAGATTTCACCGATTGTTGTATGGGAATGTCATTTCTAAAAAGCAATACATCATCATCGTATAGGACAATTATTGTCAGTGCGCTCCCACTCACCTTCATATATACACAATAATCATCATCATTTTGAATGAAACCATATACCATTATGATCTCATCAAAACGTTGGTTCCAAGAACGCAATGCTTGCTTCAATCCATAAATGGATCGATTTAACTTACAAACCTTGTTTGCATGTTTTTGTTGGATAATTATAACCCATAACATCACTATTTGTAAAAGACATTGTGCTTTTTGTACAAATTAACTATGTGATAAAGGAAATTGTCATTTTATCTTTCTGTAATTAGATTACTTGAATATATAAATGATAAAAGTCCTTATGATTAGTTCCGAATTAATAAGATATGAGGCAGTATCAATCCACTAAAGGTTGAATCATTAAATATCCCTAGTCGTAGTATTATCGAGACTGGACATCAATAATACAGAATAGACTAGTGTTACACTTGTACGCGTTATGGAAGCGTAACATCATAGTTCTCATATATTTGGGTATTGGATACTCATGCAAGTGTAATAGAAGGTTCTGTTTACCGATGGTACGGAAACACCTTCGCTCTGGATAGACCCCTTAGAATCCCATTGGTAGTACGACTATGTGTCTATGGGAATCCAAATCAGGGTAGGTGTATTTGGTCTTAACCTGAGACTTGCATCGCTAATACTTGCGATAATCAATATGCTTTGGTTTTGGTCGTCCGGGACTTTAACAGGTTCCGTGTACGCCTCTTCTGGGTTTATTGAGAATCGTAGTGTATTGGGTGTGATGTCAAGATAGAAGTATCACTTCAGTCATATGGAGATGATGATCACGCAGGGATACAGAACTGGTACTCTAATATGTTGCAACTATCGAGATAATATAATAAGGTCATGATTATCCGATTAATGAGACTAGTTGCTAGTGATCCTATATATGCTTCGTACGGGGCAGACACAATTCCAGCCCCAGGCCTAGCATTTGACTTCTGATACTGGATCGCAATATGCAATACTTAGTATACTACGCCTTGCATAAATTATGTATTCCTTAAAAGAATATTTCTGAAGAATTGGGTAAGCACGATGCTTTGCTAGAAGCCAACCATGTCTTGTAAATCGGTAAGAACGTGGTACTGGGTACGCAAGAATTCGGATAGTTTGATGACCAGATTTACTGCCAACATATCCAGGGATCTCATGGGTCGCTTCCCGAAGATTCACCGATGACATTTGACTCGAGCAGAATTAATTGGGATTAATTATAAGAGAGAGAAAATTAATCTAGGATTAATTACAGCAAGAATTTATCTGGGATAAAATTCGATAAGAGAGAGAGAACGATTAATTTGAAATTAATCGATTAAATAATATATTCAATATATTAATTGAAATTAGATTTTAAAGCGGAATTAAAATTGGATTTTAATTCGAGCGAACAAATTAATTTAGAATTAATTCGCAAGGGACTTCAATAATAATTTTGCTAGGCATAATTATTTAATTAAATTAGATTTAATTATGTCGCAACGGAAAATTCATTAATTCGGAATTAACGAACCCGAGCCCGAAATGTGTTAAGCGGGCCCACTTGAATTTCGAATTTAAAGTGGGGACCACCAAATCACATCACTAGTCAACTTTATTAGCTTTTGGTTGATAGAAGTTGGTGGTTAGTTGGTAGCTTGTAAAACACACAAGCTTGATTTGTGAATGACATATACCAAATATTGTTTTTGGTAAATGGTATTGATTTTAGAAGTCAAATACACAACACAAAAAAAATTGCCTCTCTCTCGCTTCTCCAAGCCATTGCCGTGAACTCTTCTTCCTTCCTTAGAAATTTTGTTTCAAAATTTCTTCTTGTTAGCACATTCAAGGAGTCAACCAAAGTGTTAGGGAAACCATTCCCAAGAGTTTGGAACACAAGGAAAAGGTTGGGCTCTTCATCAACACCAAAAAGTTTTGAACTTCATACATCCATCCAACCAATCAATGTAAGTTTTTCCGCAACTTCTTTAAGTATTCGCACTAATCATGACTTAGAATATCCTTGGCATGTTCTAGGAACCCAACAGTTTTGGCATGACAAAATCGTCAGGCTGTTGTATATAAACATCCTCCAAAAGGTTTCCGCTAAGGAAAACGGTTTTGACGTCCGTTTGCCATATTTAATAATCGAAATATACAGCATTAGCAAGCATTATCCGAATGGATTTAATTATGGCAATGGTTAAAAGGTTTCATCGTAATCGACACCATGTTGATGACGATACCCTTTCGCTACAAGCCTAGCTTTGTACGTTTGTATATTGCCATCCATGTCTGTCTTCACCATGAAGACTTATTTGCTACCAATAGGCACAATGCCTTCTGGTACATCAACCTGTGTCCAAACTTGGTCGGTATACATGGAATCCATTTCGGACTTCATGGCACTTTGCCATAAATGGAGTCGATACCTTGTATCACTACCTCATACATAGCCGACTCATTATCCTCAATAAGATTAATATCTTCATGAGGTGAGATCAAAAACCCATACCTCTCAGGTTGTTTTCTGACTCTCTCCGACCTACGCGATTCTTGTGTATTAGAAGATTGTGGAACATTCTCATCCCCGATGAACTGTTCGTGTTCCGTTAGGGGATCGGTGCCAGGAACAGTATCACTCTGATTTTCATCGAGTTCTACTTTCCTCCCACTTACCACTACATTTAGGAATTCCTCTAAGGAAAACCGCATGGAGATCAACAAATATTTTGTTCTCTTATGGGTTATGTAAGTAATCTTTACTGGTTTCCATAGGATAACCAATTACAAATAGGCACTTATCCGATTTGGGTTATAGTTTGGTACCATCCAAACGTTTAACATGCCCAGCATCCCCAAATCTTCAGGAATGAGAAACCCAGTTTCTTTCCTGTCCATATTCCCTATGGAGTCTGTCCAACAGACTTTGATGGAACTTTATTCAAAATAAGTATTGCACTGTTCAATGCGTATCCCCTGAAGGAAATTGATAGCTCAGTGTGACTCATTATTGACCTTACCATATCCAACAAAGTTCGGTTTCTCCGTTCGGACACACCACTCAATTGAGGTGTTCCGGGAGGAGTCCACTGTGAATGAATACCATACTCTTTCAAGTAATCGAGAAACTTATTACTCAAGTATTTTCCATCACGGTCCAACCGTAATGTTTTAATACTTTTACCGGTCTATTTTTTTTTTACTTCGTGTCGAAACTCTTTAAATTTCTCAAAAGTTTTCGACTTGTGTTTCATAAGATACACATAACCATAACGCGATGCAACATCCGTAAAGGTTACGAAGTATTCATAACCACCTCTAGCCTGACTAGACATGGGCCCACACACGTCACTATGATTGAGGGCTAACAGCTAAGTGACACTTACACCCTTACCACTAAAAGGTGTTTTAGGCACTTTGCCTAATAAATAAGATTCGCAGACATCATTTGAATTAGGATCAAATTCATCCACGTATCCATTCTTCGAAAGTGTGCATATACGAGTCTTGTTAATGTATCCCAGACGACAATGCCACAAATAAGTCTCATCTGATTTACTCAGTTTGAGCTTTTTGTTTGTTATGTTATATGTTTGAGATTTATTTATATTCAAAATATAAAGACCATTATTAACATCTGCTGTAAATATCAAAATGTTATCTTTATATACAAAACACCTAGTGTTCCAGAATACAAAGGTACACCCGCAACGGGTTAAACAAAATACAGAGATGATGTTCCTAGTCAAACTAGGTACAAAATAATAGTCACCTAATGTAATTATATGGCCCAAGGGAAGATACAAAACATAAGTCCCAACACCCAAAACAGCGACTCTCGTCCCATTTTTGACTCATAGGTCGATCTCATCAGAAGCCAGTATCCTGCTAATCAGCAGATCCCGCACATCAGTACATATGTATGTACCACATCCAGTATCAAAAATCCAATTTTTAAAACCAGTAGTGGACACGTTTATTACAATAACAAACATACCTGAAGTCGGAGCCTTGCCCGTCTTCACTTCTTCATGTCTACCTTGTCCATACGGCAGTCACGCTTCCAGTGACCCCGTTTGCCACAGTTTAGGCATACATCTTGCGATATGTCATTGTCTTGAAGAAAACTGTGACGATTTTGCCTTTGCCATTTTTCTTCACACCGCCAAAAGCCTTCGGCCAAGCCTTGGCCTCCTGAGATGTCGAAGTAAGATGCGCCTTGCACTTCTTGCCCATTTGGAAGCTCTGGTTCTGCCTCCTTGAGCATAGCCATTAACTCTCCAAGAGTTTTTTTCTTGGTTCATGGTGAACCTGCCCCAACATTCAGGCAGAGACTGTAAGATCAATTCTATGGAAGTCTCGACCTCGTGGTAATGCCCAGCTAACCTAGATATTCGATGTCAGCAATCATCTGCGACACCTAGTGCTCGACAGATGTACCATCTGACATACGCGAGCGAAAGAGCTTCTTTTGCAATTCGTAGTTCTAAGATCTAAGGTTATATCTATAAAGATTCTTTGATTTCAACATCATGGTATAATGATCTAATCTTTAGTTCTGACGACATAATTAAGGAGTCATTGCGGCAAGCATGACAGATTGAGCACTAAAGTTATCATCACGATGAGTCTTCCAAAGCTCATGCTCTACTATTTGCTCAACTCCGGGCTCAGGCCCAAGAGGTTTCTCTATGACATATAGTAACTTCTCAGCTCCGAGGATTATCATGAGATTCATCTTCCAATCTAGAAAATTGGAGCTGTTAAAGACATTATCGTCCATGATTATGTCTCTAACGCTAATCTTTCCAGCCATCTTGATTGTAATAGTCCAACTATCCAATCAACGATTTTGGGTACACTCAAAATGTAATGGTTACGATAGTCCAACTATATAACAAACTACAAGTGGAGTAATGTCTTGTACAATTTAACTGTTCAAAGCAAGCAATATTCAATATTAGTCCAACTAATATATTTATAACAATGATAAATAAAATAAAAGGAGCGCGTATTGCAAGTATTTAAACGAAATTAGAAATTTAATACTAGCCTCCCACTATTTTTCGGCGAGCCTTTAACCCTCTATGGAGTACTTGGGAAAGCCAGTTTCCTAGTGGGCTAGGGTCCCGTTAAATAACACACAACCTTGACTTTGGCCAACAAGTTGTATGAAACTTAACTAGGTAGATCTCTAAGATCAATTGGATCCCATCCAATTCCTAGATCAAGTAGGTGGACCTCCAAGTCCGAGATATATATCCAATATATATTCCCTAACCTTTTCCTCTGAATCAACTAAGCCTTGGCTTTGACTCAACAAGCTTAATGATTCCAATTATGCGTGACCCATTGACAGTGGGAAAGCTTCATAATCCATGGCGATGAACTAGAAGTGACCTTGACTTTGGCCAACAAGTCACAACCGCCCAAGACATGTGATATAGAACAAAGCTTTCGTGGTTCAAACACATCTGCGATGGACAATGGTCTTGACTTTGGCCAACAAACCAATGCCAATCTTGGATCTTGAGAGAGAACACTCAATGGAAGGAAAACACTTAATATTTGAGTGAGGGTTTTTCGAGTAAATTGGAAACTAATTTATTATCTTAGATTAGGTCTCATCATACACCCATAAACATGCATTCATAAAAGCATAATAAGGGGCGATAAAATTAAGAATGATATGCAGATGGATCTATAACAAATTTGTTCATAGAACAAATCTCTCCATTTCCTCTCTCCGGCTAGCATTATTCATACTTCTACCCAATTACATAATACATTAAAGAAACCTCATTTGCATTGAGGGGAATTGGTGAGAAGAGAAATACAAAGAGATATGGAGGTGAAAGGCTGGACACGCAGGTCCAATTTAATAAATAAGTACCAAACTTACAACAATTTCCAAAATTGCCTCCACCCATCTAATATCCATCTGATATACATTATTCATACAAATACATCCAAGTATTCACACAAAGCATGTTATTCAATCAATCTAATCCAATTAATTAATCTTTGATATAATGACCATCCATTGTTCAAACAACGATTTGATTTGCGCGAGTCCAACTCATTTAAGAATAAATACTCAAAGTACGTATTCTCAAATTATATCGAACTATAATTTTAAATCCAATTTAATTTCTATCCAATACTAATTCGTATTTAATTCCAAATTAAATAATTACACTTATTTTAGTGCCTTTTAGACTTAGATTATAAATCTAATCTAAATGGGTCTCAAAGGCGCAATTAGTATCCAATATTATTTTAATTAAAGTCCAATGAGCTTTTAATTAATTCTTAAGGCATGGGCTTTGGCCAATATGGATCAAACCCAAAATGCCAAGGCCCAAATAGGAATCACCATATGCCAAAAATCAATTTAGGCTCATTAGGCCCAATTAAATTTTTTAAAGGCCCAAAAGTCATGTTTGAACTTTATGGAAATGGTTTTAGGCCCAATTGGATCCAATCCAATTGTCCAAAACCATACTTGGCCCAACCAAGCCCATTAAGCCCAATTACAACAAATTAAATTAATAGATTATTCCAAATTACATATTAATCCAATTCAAGTGTAATTAACATAATTAATCAACTAATCTAATGTTTCCAAAACACTAATTACTCCAATTAATCATGCTCATTAACTCTAATTCATGTCCAACATAAATTGAAGCAAAATCAATTCTACAACATGCTTAGGCTCACGGTAATGGCAAAGAAATTATCATGCAATTTGATTTCAATCTAATTAAATCAACATTTAACATACATTTCATGCTAACAACACATCCAATTGCTAATTTTCAAAAAATCACCATGAGCACTACATAGGGTTCCATTCGGTCATGGCTTATGATTTGGGGAAATTTTTGATCCAATCAATTTCACAAATCCAATGATGCACAAATCCAATTCATCATCATCCAACCACAACCAAACAATCAATTTCGAATTTTCACACTCCAAGCATAAAATCCCCCAATTAAAGTTTGGAACCCTAAAATTGAAATCAAGTTTACATTGGCTAATGATACCATTGTTAGTGTCCTAGACATGCCTAAGGTCTCTAAACATTGATTTGTGTGTGAATATATCAAGAAAGTTTGTGGAAAAAACTTACATTGATCGGTTGAAGTTCAAAACCTTTTCTTTGGATGTTGAAGCTCCAAGCCCTCCTTTTGAGTTCCAAACTCTTGGGTGAGTTTTCCTATCACCTTTCATTGACTCCTTATGTGCTAACAAGAATAAAAATTGAAGCAAAAATTGCCCTCAATGAGTTGCAATATTCGGCCATGAGAGAAGAAAATGGGAGAGATAGTGAATAGTTCCTAACTTGTAAAAAGTGTGTGTGTTTTGACCAAAAAAATGCCTTTTTAAAGTAGCCAACTACGTCCATCACAAATAGTGACTTGTGATGTAAGTTGTGGGTCCCACCTATTTATAAATTCTAAATTCAAGTTGGCTTACACAACACACTTTGTGCCCGGTTCGTTTAATCCGACTAAACGAATTTCCGTCGCTACGTAATTAAATCTAATTTAATTAAATAATAATACCCAGTAAAATTATTACAGAAGTCGCTTACGAATTAATTCCAAATTAATTCGTTCGCTTGAATTAAAATCCAATTTTAATTCCCCATTAAAAATTTCAATTAATATATCCAATATATTATTTTACCACAATAAAATAAATTAAATAGTAAAATCCAATTTAACTATTAAATTTACTTTGCCAATTAATTCCAAATTAATCGTGTTCTCTTTTCTTGACGAATTTAATCTTAGATAAAATTCTTGCCGTAATTAATCCGACATTAATTTTCTCTCTCATAATTAATCCAAGATTAATACTATTCGAGTCAAATATCATCGGTGAATCTTTGGGAAGCGACCCAAGAGATCTCTGGATATGTTGGCAGTAAATACGGTCATCGGACTATCCGAACACGTGCATACCCGGTACCACGTTCTTACCGATTTACAAGACATTGTTGGCTTCTAGCAAAGCACCATTCCTACCCAATTCTCTAGAAATATATTCAAATGGAATATATATAATCTGTATCAGGTGTAGTATACAATGTATTGCGTAATACGATCCAATATCTGATGTCACATGCTAGGCCTGGGGCTGGAATTGTGTCTGCCCCATATGAAGCATATATCAGATCACTAGCAACTAGTCTCTGTAATCGGATAATCATGACCTAGTCATACTATCCCGATAGCTATAACATTTAATAGTACTAGTTATATATCCATGCGTGATCATCATCTCCATATGACTGAAGTGATACTTTCATCTTGACATCACACCCAATACACTACGATTCTCAGTATACCCAGAAGAGGCGTACACATAACCTGTTAAAGCTCCGGACGACCAAAACCAAAGTATACTTATTGTCGCAAGTATTAGCGATGCAAGTCTCAGGTTAAGACCACATACACCTACCCTAATTCAGATTCCCATAGAAACATAGTCATAATACCAATGAGACTCCGATGGGTCTATCCAGAGCGAAGCTGTTCCCGGTCCAACGGCTAACAAAACCTCTTATCACACTTGCATAAGTATCCAATACTTAAATATATGAGAACTATGCTGTTAAGCTTCCTTAACGCGCACAAGTGTAATACTAGCCTATTCCGCATTATCGATGTCCAGTCTCGATAATACTACGACTAGGGATATTTAATGATGAAACCTTTCGTGGATTAATTCTGTCTCATATCTTATTAATCCGGTACTAATCATATGGACTTTTATCATTTATATATATCCAAGTAATCCAATTACAAAATGATAAAAGAGCAATTTCCTTTGTCACGTAGTTAATTTGTACAAAGAACATCATGTCTTTTACAAATAGTGATGCTATGGGTCATAATTGTCCAACAGACTGAACTGCTGAGTGAGCTCACCAATTACGAGTCTATTATGAATGATCCTCGTAGGTCCAATACCGAGGAAAATATTGCTGAATCTTCTAAATCTGCAAAGAAGAAGAAGAAATGAAATTGGAAGGCAAAGGAAAAACCAATGAAAAAGAAGAACAACAAAAGCTCCAAAGGAACCAATGCCAAAGGAAAATTTTTCCATTGTGAAAAATAAGGGCATTGGAAAAGGAATTGTCCAAAATACCTTGCAGAGCTTAAAGAGAAGAAGAATACAGGTAAATACGATTTACTTGTTATTGAGTCTCTTTTGGTGGAGGATGATAAATCCATATAGATTGTTGATTCTGGTGCCACTAACCATGTTTGTTGTTCTTTGCGGCTACTTGACTCATGGAGGGACCTTGCTGAAGGTAGCTTTACCATGAGAGTTGGGACAGAGAATGATGTTTCAGCAAAAGCAGTGGGAGATTCCAAATTAAACTTTAATAATAGTTATTTATGTTTAAATGGTGTGCTATATATTCCTGGTTTTCGCAGGAATTTGATTTCTGTAACAGAACTTAATACTGTTTTTCTATTTCATTTAATAATAAGTTAGTTATTATTAGTAGAAATGGATTAAATATTTATACACGGGATAATCCAAAAATAACCTATATATATTAAGGCCGTTAATGCATGAATCACTGCTTAATACTAAAATGTTTAAGATTGAAAGATCTAAAACTAAACGGCAAAAGATTTCTCATGATGATACCTATTTATGGCACCTTAGACTTGGTCACATTTACCTTGACCGGATAGATAGACTAATTAAGAACGAAGTTTTAAATTAGTTAAAACTCGGTACTTTACTTGTCTGCGAATCCTGTCTAGAAAGTAAAATGACCAAGAGACCTTTTTACTGGAAAATGGATAAGAGCCAAAGAAACACTTGAGCTAATACATTCGGATGTTTGCGGACCGATGAATGTAAAAGCCCGATGTGGTTTTGAATACTTCGTCACTTTTATTGACGATTATTCCAGATATGGGTATGTTTACCTAATGCAGCACAAGTAAGATACATTTGAAAAGTTCAAAGAGTATCATGCTGAGGTTGAGAACCAGTTAGGTAAAAGCATCAAAATTCTATGATCAGATCGTGGAGGAGAATACCTTGATAGAGATTTCGAGGAATTCTTAGTTGATCATGGAATTGTTTCACAGCTCACAGCACCTGGAACACCACAATAAAATGGTGTTGTAGAAAGGAGAAATTGGACCCTACTAGATATGATGAGATCAATGTTTAGTTATAGCACTCAACCTAGTTCATTCTGGGGGTATGCATCGGAAACATCAATGTATATCCTGAATGTAGTTCATTCTAAGTCTATTACTAAGACTCCCCTAGAGTTATGGAATGGTCGTAAAGCTAGTTTGTGACATTTCTGCATATGGGGGTGTCCAGCACATATGCTAAAGAACAAGACTACTAAGTTGGAACCACGTTTACATGTGTGCCTATTTGTAGGCTATTCTAAGGAAACTAGAGGTGGATTCTTTTATAGTCCAGAAGATAATAAAGTATTCGTGTCGATAAATGCTACATTTCTTGAGGACGATTATATGAGAGAGTTCAAACCTCGAGATAAAGTGTTACTTGAGGAGTTACTTGCTGATACGACCAGTATACCATTATCAAATGTTGACAAAGACATAACACCCTCTACATCTGAAAGTCAGATACAAGTTTATCAGGATATTATACCATCTAGACGTAGTGGGAGGGTTTTACGACAACCTGAATGCTATCTAGGAAATGGTGAGGTGCAAGTTGTTGCATCTTGTGATGGTGTAGATGATCCATTGACCTATCGTAGTGCAATTGAAGATATTAATAACGAGGAATGACTCAAAGCCATGAACCTTGAGATGGAGTCTATGTACTCTAACTCAGTCTGGGAACATGTAGACCTACTTGATGGAGTAAAACCCATAGGTTGCAAGTGGATCTACAAGAAAAAAAGAGGAATAGATGAGAAAGTACAAACTTTCAAGGCTAGGCTAGTGGCAAAGGGTTATACCCAAAAAGAGGGAGTTGACTATGAAGAAAATTTCTCGCCAGTAGCCATGCTTAAATCCATCAGGATTCTTCTTTCTATTGGCGCATATTATGACTATGAGATTTGGAAAATGGATGTCAAGAATGCATTTTTGAATGGAAATCTTGATGAGAGTATCTATATGGTACAACCAGAGAGGTTCATTACCAAAGGTCAAGAGCAAAAAGTTTGCAAGTTGCAAAGGTCCATTTATGGACTTAAGCAAGCATCTAGATCTTGGAATATAAGGTTTGATACTATGATCAAGTCTTATAACTTTGAGCAGAACATCGATGAGCCTTATGTCTACAAGCGCATCATTGATGAGAAAGTGGTTTTCCTTGTGGTATACGTCGATGATATTTTACTCATTGGGAATGATGTAAAGATATTATCGGACGTGAAAATCTGGCTAGCTAACCAGTTCCAAATGAAATATTTGGGAGAGGCAAGTTATGTACTTGGGATACAGATATTTCGGGATCGCAAGAAACGACTGTTAGCAATGTCTCAAGCAACCTATATCCACAAGATTCTTGTGCGATTTGGTTTGACAGAATTCCAAGAAAGGTAATTTACCTTTCAGGCATGGAATTCATTTGTCTAAGGAA
The DNA here is from genome assembly GCA_019454045.1 of Zanthoxylum bungeanum. NCBI lineage: Eukaryota > Viridiplantae > Streptophyta > Magnoliopsida > Sapindales > Rutaceae > Zanthoxylum > Zanthoxylum bungeanum. The sequence goes on from SKCR01031830.1 coordinate 39,493, forward strand.
CAGTCTCCTAAGACACCTCAAAGAGTTGAAGAGTTGAGACATATACCATATGCTTCAGCAGTTGGAAGTCTTATGCACGAAACATACATCCGTTTTGCAGTGGGAGTAGTCAGTAGGTTTCAATCCAACCCAGGATTAGATCATTGGGTAGCGGTGAAACATATTCTCAAGTATCTTCGGAGAACGAGAAATTATATGCTTGTATATATAAGTCAGGATATGATTCTGAGAGGATATACAGACTCTGATTTTTAGACGGATGTCAATTCTAGGAAATCAACATCCGGATCATTGTTCACCCTAGGTGGTGGGGCCATAGTATGGAGGAGCATAAAACAATCTTGTATTGCTAACTCCACCATGGAGGCTGAATATGTAGCAACTTGTGAAACAGCTAAGGAAGCAGTCTGGCTCCGTAAGTTCTTGGCAGATCTGGAAGTTGTTCCAGATATGGATAAACCGCTCACACTTTATTGTGATAATAGTGGTGCAGTGGCGAACTCCAAAGAACCAAGAAGCCACAAGAGGGGTAAGCATATTGAGAGGAAATATCACCTCATCAGGGAGATAGTGCAGATATGAGATGTCGCTGTCACAAAAATTCCATCCGCAGACAACCTGGCTGATCTGTTTACAAAGACCTTATCGGCTAAAGTCTTTGAAGGTCACTTAAAGGGTTTAGGATTACATGACATGTCCCATTTGCTCTAGTCCAACAGGGAGATTGTTGGGATTTATGTCCTACAGCTGCATGTATTGTAAACAGAATTGATTATTGTAATAATAATAAATGCATTATTCATTTTATCAAAGTTGTTTGATTGATATCGCATATTGTCCAATTGTCTTGTTTACCTTGATTACAATTGTACCTTCAGACTTAGTGTATGTTTGATGCACAAGAGGATTTAAGTCTGAAATTAGTAATCTAAATAGTCCATAGAGAGCAAACAAAATAGGTACTTTGTTTGTGGTTGATCTATAGTTGCGGTCCATTCTATACTTGTATGATGACCTTGATCCAGGATTGTTCACGTAGTGACATGGGAATGGAGGCACCTTGTATGATGAGATCATATAGGACTGGACTCAGATAAATATGAATTTCTTTTAATATCTGTTAACCAAAGAAATTCATTTTATCTAATAAATGGTTATATATATGGATTCGATCTTAATCCTGAGTGTACTACGAACTCCTGCATGACAGGCTATGTCCTTTGATTTACTATGGTGAGGTTGGTGTTGCATTCCCGGCCAATAACTACGTATTTTGGGGATATGGTTTGGTGTGTAGCTGGGAAAGTTTTACATAAATATGAAATTCACTTATACTTAAGAGAAGCAGATGAATATCTCTTTAAGAGTTGATTCGGGACTTGAACAATTTGAGCGCTCAACTTTTCTATTACGAATAGAAAGTTTTATATTCATAATTGTTATGAATTAATTGTTCATTATAGAATCAATGGTGCTTAAGAGATAAAATATTTAGAGGAGTTTTAACGGACTTTTGACCCGGCTCTATTTATGAGATATTCATGAAGGGCTATATCCATATGTAATGACTATATCGATGGACACCGAAGATGTTCGGTTTATTTAATCCATCTACGGTAATGGGAGTTCAACTTCGAGTTTTTAGTGGAATAAAGTGGAGTTAATAATTTGTAATATTTGATTAAATAATTTAATTAATATTTCGGAATTATTGGAGCTCGAAACCGTAGGTCCATTTGGTCCCCGTGCTAGCTCGATTAACTGTAGCAAACCTAATATAATTAGATTGTCTAATTATATGCTCACTTTATATTTATATATTATTAATGAGATTAATAATATTTATTGTCACAAATGAAAACTATGTTAAATTAGTTTAACTTAATGTTTTCTAGAATTCTTTGATTATGAGATAATCAAGTTAGTAATAATTATGAGATAATTACTACTACATAATTGAAGGTAAATAAATCATTATTAAGATATTGATTTTTATTTACCAATGGAGACAAAGCCATATGGCTTACCATGTCATCCAAGTAATTATGTCTATTAGGTGGCATGTATACACCTAATATATTTGTCATTAGCTAATGCATTATATGCTTTGGTATGGCCTCCATGTGTTTGCCATTGAAAGAAAGCATTGAATGTTTAATGACAAAGCCATTGTCTTTAGCTTAACATTTCTTATGCTTTGGTACGGCATTCACATTTTTGTGTTGGCCATTGCAAGAAAGCATTAGATGCTTAATGACAAGGTTAGTTGGCTTGTGTAAGAGAATATAATCTCTACCATTTCTCTCTCTTCCTAAGGTTAACATTTTGCATTCATTCACACAAGTGTTGTGAGAAATAATTGAGAGAAAATAAAGAGAATTCTAAATTTCACATGTGTTGTGAAATTCCTAAAGCCAAACACCATTGTGACATCATAAATCTCTAAATAGTTTAGAGGTTTAATCTTTGTGAGTTAAGTCCACATTTGGTTTGTTGGTTTTGAGTCATAGTTCAGAAGATCGAGTGGTTGATCCAAGTGTTGGACACCAAAGGATTGATATTGGCTACTACAACAAAGGGAGAATGCAAAGAAAATTTTAAAGATCCATACCGGACTCGGTGCCACCACAACCAACTTCTGCCGCGCTAAGGAAAATCGTTTCCTACATTGATACAAATCTAGTATTTAACAATTCATTACGCTATGTGATTCTTTTTTAACGACTTCAAATGGATTATAGGTTCTCCCGAACTCTATAACACTCCTAGGTTATATTCTCTAAATCCTATTCAAAATCCCATCTCCCGAGTGATAGATTTTAAACATGCATCATCTTAATTTGTGGCCAATAAAATAAAAGCATTAAACACAAGAGAATGTAAATAAACTGAATCAAAACTTTATAACAATTAAATTAGAAAATAATACATAGGTTCAAGCATAGGTTACAACATCCTCTAGAATAATAGAGTTAGTTTATGACTAAAGATAATAATAATGAAAATAATGTCAAGAACATGTTAGACATCATTAGAGTCTTAAAGAAAGAAACTAGAAGATAAAATCTGAATCGAAACCCTTCATCTTTGGACGTTGCCGCTTTCGCATTCTTTTGTCGTTCTTCAATCTTCCTCCTTGGATCTCTATAAAATAAGTATTTTGAACTCTTTGTTGTGTATTAGTCTCTTTTTTAGGGTTTTGGATGAGCTTCTATATTTATAGGGAAGTATTGGAGTCCTTGTGCTTGTATAATACTAATTTATGGAGTTTCCGGAAGTCTGTCGTAGCATTGCGACCCCAGAATTGGCGTCGCAACGCCCAACTCTCGAGAAATTATGTCTCTCATCCTGTTTGGGCGTCACGACACTACAATGGGAGTCATGACACCAGGCCAAATTTCCAAGATAGTGATTTCTATGTATTTAGCCTTCCCGCATGCTTTTGATGCGTCCTTAAGCTCCAAAAACAAGTCAATTTGCCACAAGATCCATGTTGTAATGCTTTCTATCAATAAAACATGAAAGAAACTACAAAATACATTAAAATGACACGGAACGTAATAAAATAATAATCTAAGAATGCATGAATAAGTGGGTATAAACCGCACTTATCAACTATGACAGACAATGAGAAGCAATTCGGCAGCACATGTTTCAACATGGTTGGGTGCCTAACATTTGGAACAACTAGATGGCACCGGGCTCTATAGAATGAGGAATGCTGAGGAAATACTACCAGTAAAGCTTCTCTTAAAAAGTCCCACAAAGAGTTGTAAGATGAGAGATAATTTTCTAAAAATATGGAAATCAATGTGCAGGAAATGTGCACCTCGTGGCCTTCACAATCAAAAAATATCATGGCATGGGAATCAGGACCACATAGATTTAAATCCTCAGTACCGGCAAAATATGCAAAGACAGTGTGAAAATGAACCATATATAACATTCACAAATTAAGTGCCACTAGTCGGAACACAAGTAACATGTGGTTCTTACACCTTCGAAGACAAGGCATAGTACCCAGAGTGGTTTTTTTCCCCAGTGGTGGCTAGGACCTTTGAAGACGAGCTATATAGTAAGTGTGACTGGAGGGCTTCCGTGGCGATTGTATGCTCGATGTGATCATAACACATGGAGGAAAAATACTCTTTGGCATATGCGCCCCTTTTTGAGGTGCATAGCGCAGAAGGTTGGAAATAGCTCGGGTTATAATTTTTTCCCTATGTGGTATTTTGATGAAAATAACTCGGGGTTAGAATTTTTTCCCAAGGCTTTGCTTTGTTTATGGCATGAGGAGGGATACATTCCCTCGTGGCTGAGTGATTTAAATTGCTCTGGGTCGTAAGTTGTCTGCCAAGGTCTTGCTTTGTTGATGGCATGAGGAGGGATGAGTTCCCTCGTGGCCAAGTATTGAAACAGGCTTGAGGTTCAAATTTTTCCACCGAGGCCTTGCTTTGTTGATGGCATAATGAGAGATAAGTTCCCTTATAGCCAAGAGTTGAAACAGGCTCGGGCTAGAAGTTTTCCCTCGAGGTCTTGTTTTGTTGATTACTAGAGGAGGGATGAGTTCCCTCATGACCAAATATTGAAACAGGCTTGGGGTCAGAACTTTTCACCTGAGGCCTGGCTATGTTAATGGAAAGATGATAGATATATTCCCTCGTGACCAAGTGATTGAATGGCTCGGGGTCGGAAGTTTTTTTTCCATAGTCCTGGCTATATTAATGGTACGAGGATCCCTTGTGGCCAAATGTTGAGTGGCTCAAGGGTTGGAAGTTATCTTATGAGGCCTTATTTTGTGATCGGCACAGAGAGTGGAGTTTTCCCTCGTATCTTGGTCTTGATGAGTTACTCAGGGAATGATTATAAGTTTCTCCATATAGATTTTGGCTAAGTGCCAAGTAGCACCGCCACAAGTCAATCTTAAGTAATGTGAATGGGTCGAGCATCTCAGGTCACAGCCCTTGAGGAAGTTGGATTCCTTTCTTGAAATTTTGGCTAATTATGAAATGGAGCCCCGATGAGGCAGATTAGGGAATTAAGGTGGTCGAGCTCATTTATCTTTTATATTGAATGGATGGCTATCATCGTGTTAGTTGGTGGGATTAGCCCTGTTATTTGATTGGAGTTATCACTGTTATTGTATTGGTAAAACTTTTCTAACTAATGAAAGTATATGCCTTATATCGGGATTTTGCTCAGTGTGTGCATCGAGGTGTGTAGAATAAAAAAGACAATTAAAGAGAATAAATTTTATTAATTTCAAGTAATTACAAAATGTTTCCCCATTCGGGAGCCCCACTAGTGGAGAGGTCGATTACAATATCAGTGGGGGTAGGAGCTTCTTCTATCACAGGCGGCTCGGAAACATCTTCATGTATGTGAGGCACAAGTAGAACAATAACATCTTCAGCTGGAGAAGGCACGATGGATAGGGGACCGGGTCTTGGATTATTCGGGGCGCCTTAGGGACCTCCACAATATCGTTATCCCCTTTAGAGATCCTGAGCAATTGATGAAACTCGCTCAAGTTTAGGCCTTGGAATTTTTCAGTGATCAGGTCCACTGACTTCTCCAAACCCTCTATTAGGGAGTCGATACGCACCTCTTCAATGCATTCCTCGATTTAGGCTTAGAGAGAGGTGAGTTCGGCTTTGACAGAGGTAAGCTCATTCTCAGCAATTGCCAATTGCCCCACAGTCTCTTAACTTCTGTGGCTCGAGAGGCAGCCTGAACTTGGACCTCATCACATTCTTTCTTCGTGATGTTATTTACCCGATGTCCTGATCCAACCTCGGCTCTATTCTCTGCCAAAGCCTTATTAAAATCTTGCTCTTTACAATTCATCTCATTTTGAAGTCTCTAAGCTTCACACATCTCTTCCACCATTGAGGTTAGCAGGTCCATGTTTCCAGCCATCATGTAGGCCAATTTTACAAAAGATAGATCGAGTCAATGTATATGTTTAATTGATATGTGAAAGAGATCGGGTTGAAGACTTTTTACCTCAATGACAGAGCTGCCGACTCGGGCAATGACGTTCACTAGGGGATGGACTCCATGAGCTGGACATTCTCTAATGGCACCTTTTGGGCCATAAAATTGATGGCATGGAGAAGGTGACCTATATTGGGCCTTATATTTTCAAGCATGTCGTCAATCTCTAACGACCCGGGATGGGAAGCCTCTAGTGAAGTGGGGGCCATCGGGACCTTCCCACATGACTTTTCAGATTGCCTGGGGTCGTAACTTCCTCTAAGCTAAGCTCGGCTTGCTCAGTTTTGACCCAATGTGTGTGCCTCATTTGTTGTATTGGGGCCAGTGGTGGTGTTGGTGGAGCAACCCGGGAACTTTGGCATGATGCCCGCCCTATGCTTGCCTCTTGCTCGATGAAATAATGTCGAATAGACTTTGTCTTTTGAGGGCTATTGCTGCTCAGAAAAAAAACAAGTTAGAAGATTTCATCGGGTCACATGAGAAATAAAAAATAGTGAAACAATAGAGAAAATAGAGAAGAGAAGGTCGGTTAGTAACTACCAGGTTTCCTACCCACCCGTGGAGGGGTGCCAGGGATAAGGCCCGCCTAAGACATGGAGAAATTTTGGATCAGGTCTAAGTAGTGACCCCTATATGGGTAGGAAATTTTAATCCTATGTCGGATTTGGTGATGTATATTTGGCGGGTCCCCCAACAAGCTACAAGGGTGATAGATGTGTGTTAGTAAAATAATTCTTTTAAAATTTATAAGTAATGAAATTTGAGAAGCTCAGGTATTACCTCATTCTCTAAATTTATTTGGGACGGTTATTTATTTACCCTGGTAGACTTGATGTTGCCGTCATAAGCCCCCAACCCATAATCACTTTTCCTTAAACTTATTGTCGGTGGTCGGGAGCTTTTTATTAGGCACTTTTCCTTAGAGTATGCAAATAGGTAGTACCAACCTTTGTGGTCATTTGGGTTGGAATTGAGCCTGTAGAGTCGCTTCAACTCATGAATATATGGCTCGCCTAGGCAGACCCGACTCTAAATTACATATAGCCCGCCCAACACTCTCTATCCATTTAGACTTAGCTGACAGGGAGCCAGTCTCATAGCTGCGAGCATCTTCACAAAGTATCCTTGAATGAGCAACTTCAGGCCCATATCGAAGAACACCATGCAGATCGCCAGCCGATCATCTAGCGGCTAGCTTGCCTAGTCACATTCGTCGATTAAATCCAAATAGACATCAACATGAACACATAATCTATTTCTTAGGTCGTCTAGCTTGGCCTGCGTCATTGAAGAGTGTTTATCCATATCCAAGCCGTAGTAGTCAAATATGGGTATGTTGGGTCAAGACTGGGTTGTCTTGCGAGATTTGGGTGTTTTCCTCATCGGATGGTGTTGGAGTGGTGTCAAGGTCAGTTTCATCAAGTGCAGGTGATCCTGGGTCCATCAGATTAGCTGTATCGATCTGTGATGCTCTCAACTCTGTTAGGTTGGGGGTTTCAAAGGGAAGTGAAGACGATAATAATGAGTCAGACATTGCCTAAAAGGAATGACCCAAGGGGTAAGGTTAGTCATAAATAAGTTATGCTTATTTTTTCTAAGTTGGACCTAAACTAGTTATTTAGTCCTCACCTATTATCTTCTTCGAAGTAGCTAACCCTAGAAAAGCTCTAAAATACCCTAGCAATGGCGTAAAAATATGTTTTTACAGAAAAACATAAACATGACCTAGACATTATTCAAAGTATGACCCGATGTATTATATACAATATTACTCACAAATCTTGCAACAAACTCTAGAAATACAACAATATGCCTTATCACAAACAAACGTTGCATAAAAAAACCTAAAAAAGCATATTCAACTACAACAACCAAAAAACCCAGAAAAACAACAAAAACCCAGTTTCATCATGCATTTTCTAAGAAATAGAGCATGCTTAGAATAAAAACAGGGAAAGTTCATGAGTATACTTACTAATTTTGTTGAAGAAGAGTGACTGAAGGAAAGAACATAAAGTTGTTGCATGAAGAACACAAAGAAGGGAGATCGAAGGCTTCATTGTAAGGTTTTTGCAATAAAACAAGAGGTAAAGAATGGAAAATGGCCTTTTAGATAGGTACCTCTGGTTGATCTTAGTCGTTGATTTCAAATCAAAGTTGTTAGTGCACGCTACGTGCTCGGGTAATCTCAGCCAATCAAGTTTTAGGTGGGCAAACTACGAATGAGTGACACTTGGCACACAAAGAATGAGTGACCAGTTATGATTTGATGGATTTGATGAGAGCATTTAAAGAATATAAGATGATCACTTCACGTATTCTTAGGGCCTTTTCAAAATCCTAGATGCCTTATCGGATAACGATGATAGGAAAGCAAATCGTCAAAAAGAACATTTTTGGTAGTAAGCAAGTTGACCCACCCAGAGGCAGCGAAGCCCTGAAACACCCGATGTAGTGAGAAATGAGAAAACAAATCCAAACCGAAGCAGATTTTCAGAGCAATAGAGAAGGGCTGCAAGAGGATATCAGGTCGGCATTATTTAGCTTGCACCGTCATATTTTATAAAGTTCACAGCACTAACTCACAAACATCATTGTGTAACAGCCTCATTCCGAGGATGCTAACGGTAGGGAATAGACTGACCTATCCCCTTGAGCCTCTCATATTCTCACTGTGATCATTATTTCTAAATTCATCTCAAATTACTGACTCATGCATATGGACCATTACCCTGACTCAACAACATGATATGCAAACTCAATACTAATAACTGTATACCCAATAACACTTTCCTTTATAACTTTATTCATAAACATTTTAACTTTATACAACGACCGATACAATACCAATGACTATTACATGACTTCTCTTTGACTCTAACTAGACTCTCTCCATTTGACGTGACCTAATGGACTCAACCCACTAGTGACTGCCATCAGTATCCGTCCTCTCATCCTCCGGTATACCTGCAAAACAAGAAACTGGGAGTGGGGGGGATTAGATCGTTTGAATGATCTAGTGAGTGGACAATTAAAACGAAAACTGATTCTTTCTGAAAATTCATGGTTCTGACAACTGAAAACCTCCCAAAAAAAATTCTTTTCTAAAATCTCTTTCTTATCTGAAAACTCAACTCTTCTGAAAAGCTTTTCTGAAAACTCTTTTATAAAACTCATCTTTTCTGAGAAATCTTTTTCTGAAAATCCATTTCTGAAAATCTGTTTATGAAAAATCTATATTTGAAAACTATGTATCTGAGAAATCTGTCTCTGTATATCTGGCGCATGGGGCGTTACATATCACCATCCCCCTGTAAAATATGGCACTTATGGGCATCCCCTTTACGCAAATTTCTGGTGGTCTTGTGACGTTACGTCTCACCGTCCCCAAGCCAAAAATCCGGAGTCAGGGGTGCAGATCTACGCTACCATCCAAACTCAAAATCTAGGATTTAGGGGTATCAATCATCTCTAGTCCTGAACTGCGTGTGCACACGATATATGTATTTGTCAATTCCATATCTGAATCAAGTTACATAATGAGGTGGGTTTTTCTCCCATGCCTCGAAATCACAAAACTCAAGCTTTTTGAAAACAATCTTCCTAAATCATCATTAATCATAAAATAACTGAAATCAAACTTTTGTTAACGCCCTATATACTTTTAAATGTAATTCTTACATCAAAAATATTTAAATAAAACCAGATTGAGAAAAGTGTCCACTCACTGATTTGGAGACCCGCTAACGTTACTTCACTTCACCGAAGGAATTCATGGTTCCTACGATGACCATTAATGGGTAACTTAATTAGAATACAAATAGTGGAATATACTTCGAAACTATCATCGCTATATGATGTTCCTTTCTGTCTGATACTTTATGACTGTATTTTACTTAATCTTCTCCTTTTCTTTAAGGGTTTAATACCTCTTTAGATTTTCCTAAAAGATTCCTTATCTCATGGTTGCATGCTTAACTTATAAAGTCCTAGACGAATTTGATGTATTCGTGCTAATATGGGCCTATCCACGATTGTTCGACTTGAATCATTTATCTTCATTCCTCATATTTCTTGCCCTGTTAATTCTAATTCTTAAATATCACTTGGGACTTCTGTAACTCCTCATACTTAACGTATCACTATTGTACTTTGTACTACAGTCGATAACCTTCGCTTTCCCTTGACTTTAAGTATACCTCAAGTTCTTCATTTCTTTTTTATAGTATAACTCCTTTAATGTGTTGTTGTGTTAAAAATATTTTCATTTTTGTGTTGTTTTTTTTTTATTAAAAAAAGTTTTTATTATGTTGTTTTTGCTTTATTGTTATTTTGTGTGTAATTCATGTTTTCAAAAAAAAAAAAATACATACAAACTAATAACAAATTCTTGACTAACCAAATGGAATTGTTGTTTGGAGATGTCAGTGTAAGGAGTTTTCGCTCCTGAGACGTATCTCAAAATAATTTGTAACAAGTTATTTTAGTTTCTTTCTTTTTGAATCATTTAAATTTGTGAAGTCTCCATAATATTGATTAAATTTGATCTTCATAAGCTCATTTGACAGGTATTACACGGTAACATATGATCATGGGTTGTAAGTGAAAATTTTATAATATTCAGTTTTCTAGTTTGTTGGAGGTAGCACCTAAAGGCAATGAAATTTGTGTTTTTTTTATTAAAAAAAAAACTAATCATGCTTTTACTTAGTAACCAGACATCTTGCCTCATCAAGCAATGATTGTTTGCGTAAAACGGTAGAGCTTGAGTTATTTTAATTAAAAAAGAGGTGTCTGAATAAGTTCGATTTCGTAACCTCTCTAACTCGAGCAATTAAGTCCGTATGAGTGTTTTAACACTTAGTGCCCTAAGGCCAATTGGTATGGGAGTCACTGGCACAAAGCTCGTTACATGGGTTAAAGAGAATACTTAAGGAAATCAGACACTTCTTCTTTTTAACATCTGAGATATGAGCAATTAAGTCTATATGAGTGTCTTAACACCTAGTGCCATAACACCTAGTGCCCTAAAGCCAACCAGTTTGGATATCACTGGCCCAAAGATCGATACAAGGATTGAAGATGTATTATAAAAAAATTGTATTTAGAAATAAACTTTCATTTCCAAAATGTGTAAACTCTAATATAATTTTAGGACAAAAATATTACTCTCTTTTCAATAAGTCCTGTGAATATTGTGGGTACAATAAAATGATTAATACCTTGTTTTATATGTGTATGGAAGAAGGGTAAAAAGTACATGAGAATTTACTTATTTGATCATTTAGAAAGAAAGAAAATAATTATTAATTTGGATAAAAATTTATCTTTTTAAAAAAATTTCGCTTAAATTATTAGGGACTAGTAATAAGCTGGTTGAGGGGTGTGATGAACACTAAAAAGTGCACATTTATTAAAATAAAAATTAATCATTTACACTTATAGTTTCATTAATCCCCTTAATTTAGCATATTTGTAAAATAATAATTAAATTTATGTTTTATATTTTTATTATGATTTTTATTTCTTATGTAGATGAAATAATACTTTGGATGCATAACTAGAAAAATGGACATTTGGATTTTGGAGGCCAAAAACTTGAAAGGGCGTTCTAACAATATACAAATTCAGAAATTTCAACCATGTGCAATTTTCATATTTTGGCCATAATTGTTTACTCTGATATCAGATTGAAGTGATTCCAGTTCGAGATGAAAGAAGACTCAAAGATCTGCAATTTGTTGTTGACAAGATTTTATAGTTCTAAGGTTTTCAAGACTGAAATTGATAGAAATATAAAGTATAATATAAAGTATGTTATTATTGTATTTATAAAAGTTAAAAAAAAAAATTAAACTATATTTGACAATCCACTAAATGGTGGTGGAATTTATGGATTTCCAGCACTTATGTGTTTTATTTTTCTAAAACTTTCTTGTAATTTCTTTTCTTTTCTGTTAGTAATAAAATTATGAGTGTTTTTATTCAAATTATGAGTAGCTAATTTCGCCCTGCTGGGGTAATGGGTGAATATTTTAATATGAAAATTTAGATTAATCTTATTTATATTATAACATATAAATTGTAATATAATGATTAATACTTAATTTAAATCTGGATTAATTATTGACAAATTTTGTTATCGCTTATATGGCTGATTTTATTTATTTGGCATAATTGAGTATCTAACATACTTGTTATAGATAAAAACTATCATCGCATTTATGGATGGTTTTAAATATTTTGGCATAATTAATTCCTGAAAAAAATTAATTGGGTAATAATGATAATTTATATATTATAAAAGTAAGATTTCTAAATTTGAAATATTAAAAGTGGATCCCGTAACCCCAGTATTTACTTTTATTTTTGCAGTTTAATTTAAAATTTTCAATCACTTCAAACAAATCAAACCTTTTTTATTTTTACTCAAATTGTTATTTTATTTTACTAAATCTATTCCCTGTAGATCGACCCCGAATTTACCGGGTTATTTTATAACTTCGACACTCTTATACTTGGGAGTAAGAACCACTTTTTGAGCGTGTCACTATCCTTACTCGAGGAGATATTTCTTCTGTAACGCTATACTTCCCCAGTTAGACGCTCGGGTTGGAATTTACCTCAAGGTCAATAAAATCATATCTCCTTTCTCCTGTGGACGTAGGTTGAAGCCACTTTCCGCCGAACCATGTTAAATCCTCGTCTATGTGTGACTTTTTGTAACACCCTGCCAGAGGCAGGATGCTACCGCCAGGATACAGGATTGACCTATCTCCATAAGCCTCTGAATTTACCGAAAATTCGGCATCATGTATCCTAAAAACCGGACAACCTAGATCGCAGTTCAGCATCAAAGGGAAACTAAGAATACATCAAACAAATAAAAGGACCTCAAGTCCACACAAATATCATCAAAATCATATCATAGGGGCTCCGCCCACGCCATCTATCAACACTCAAGGGCTCTGTGCCCAACACAACATAAACAATCAAAACATTTACTAATATATATATATATATATGCAGACAGTGTGTTCAGCACGACAATAAAATATTAATCTCAAATCCTCTACTTTCTAAAGTTTATCCCAGGACACTTGTGAGGGTGACTGCCGCTTGGATGATCCACGTCTTTAGCATGACTTCCAAAGCTGTAGTGGTTGACCAATCTAGGAGCCAACCTGCAAAACTAGCAACTGGTTAGGTGTGAGTTATAAAAACTCAGTAAGTAACCATGCACAACCGAAACATAAAAGTCAAACATGTTATAATATTCACCATCTAATGTGTATATATATATATATATATGAACCATCAAATCATTATGAGATCAGAACCCCTATTTATCCTGATTTTATCAATTTCCTAACAATCCATTGAATTTTCACCAGTCCGTAACTAATCATCCATACGAACTCAATACCCAAATGCCTACTGGTTGTTTCACATATGCGGAATTCTTCCAATTATCAACTAATCTTTATTCTCTTTCGATCACATATCAAAACCGTTTCATAACTATATATGCATTTTGTAAGGGTTTTATGGCGAAAATCCGGTAACGCAACGGAATCGCGGAAAATCAAAATTTTCCGATTTCAAATTTTTTCTTGGATAAATTAAATAAACTTATTTATTTAATTATGCAATTTTTAAATTCTGAAAAATTACACAAGTGATCAAATTTCTTAGTAATTACCGAATTGCCCCATAACTTTGTAAATTGATCATTTTAGTTCAAAACTTGTCAAATACAATTTTGGATGATTCTAAATCATTTCTAAAATGATTTCCAACAATTCCAACTCATCAAAATCAGATTGCAATCAAATCCCCAAATTTTACCCAATTGCCGAGAACACCCCAAATTTTTGGATAATTACATTTTGGTTCTTTTGTGTTCTAAACATGCCAAGATCAAATCCAATCAACCCAAAAATTAACATGCATCATATACATACCATAATACATCACATATATGAAAAGTCCCAAATTTGGAAAGGGTTAAGAACACTAATTTTATAATTTCATCAAATTGACCAATATTACCAAATCTTTAAAATCCAACACTTTAATCTATTCTTTACCACACCAAACAAGTCTCACCACTTTGAAATAACTCTAGAACAATTCTAGATCACCAAGGAGTGGCTCAAAAACTCTAGAATGGAAACTTGATTATCAAATAATCAAAAGTGAGTTTATGAAACCATTTCAAGCTCACTTGAAACCATACATGCATTCATATTTTCATTCAAGTTCTCAACCAATTAAAACATAAACTATAAGTGTTGAGATAACATCAAAGCATCACAAATTTAAGCTAAGCATGTTAGAAATATTTTTTACGTTGAAGACTTTAAAGAAAAACTTACAAATACAAAAGATTTTCAAGCTTTTTCCGTTTTGCTTCAAAATTTTCTCTCAACTTCTTTTGTGTTTATTTTGGTAACTAATGAACTTCTAAACCCTAAAAATGAAACAAAACAATTTATACCTTCACTTATTGCCTTGGCCGAATTTGTGAAAGAATAATATTTAGATATTTTATTTTTGTTTTATTTAAATTTGCTTTATCAACTTGATAAATGATCATTACAACTTTAATGAATTATTCAACAAGTCAACAAAAGCAACTAAAGAATTTCCATAAATATCACAACTTTAAGATATTTATATTTTTAATTGATTTAATTATTTAACAATTAAATAATTAAAAAATTATTTAAATACAAATATTTTAAATATATGTATAATATTTACATTAAATATCCAAATACATATATATTAATGATATTAGTCAAATATAACAATTTGACAATTAATTAATGTGTATTTGATAAAATCTATCATTAAAAGCAAATACACAAAAATTAGGAAATGACTATTAGGTCTCTTCACATGTATTTTTCGTTTAACCTTTAAACGACTTATAAATAATCAATATTATTCATAAAAGTTGCCCTAGTGCTCTACGAGTATATTTCACTAGTGAGACTCTATAGATTCATACATATCCGTCACGCAATCTAATTTTGTGTCCATAATGTACCCACCCGTAAATTATGACGACCACAGATAAAGTCGCTGAATTATACAGGTCGAGGTCATGGAAAATGTATAATTCATCCGTCACATGTATCTGGATATATCCCAGTGATATAGATGTAAACGTCAAATCTCTATATGGACAATCCCGTCGACGTCTCTATTAGCAATCTCAAAAAGAACACTTAGAACTAACTTCTAAAGTGTACCACGGGCCCATGGTTTTTATCTGATTGCTAATCATATATGGACTACCTATGCTCTGTATACAGAAATGACGGATCCTATCTCGACACACACAGGACACCATGAGGATCTGTCCACACCCAACGAAAAGGTGGAGGTCTGATCTAAATAGATCGGTGACGTGACTGCCATCTAAGTGTGGAAGATGTCTCATGTGCCCACAGTGGTATCTCAAGTCGAAGAATCACAAATGCTACTCAACCCAAGAAGATTCTTATTGACGTTGGTGTACCATCCATTAAGAATCTTCGGTGAGTCGTTCAGTGTTTATGCGTTATAAATACATACACGTCTATACGAATCCCCAAGACATTGAGAAACCATTGGAATCATATATTCCAGTATATGACATGTACCGGTCTCAACGGGTTTACTTTACAGACCAAGTAGTGTAAACCATGACCAGGAACTGTCTGAGAATGACAACGTCATGATACAACTCAATGTCAGTTGCGACGCTTTTGCAACTGTATCATGACTAATCATCCTAAGGTCTATTACGTCTTTACCATATAAGAAGATATATTATATTATAGAAACTGCTCATTTTATTCATAATAAAACGTTTTACAATAGTATTTTCTAGGAAATACAACCGGGAATTGGCGCTCTGAACACCATCCCCAACACATTTATGATCCTAAGAACGTCTCATGTACCAACTCTTAAATCTATCACTTAATAATGTTATACATCAAATTTTAAAATCTTTATTTACCTTTGTCTATATCTACAAATACTTTCTATACTAGAGCTTATATACATACAAGTCCAACCTTACCAATTGCGTATACTCAAATATCTAACAAATATACATACCTGAGACGCTCTCAACATTAGCACCATCATATACCTACATCAGAACATATAGAATGTAGTATAACCGATAATAACATCATACATACCCTTTCGAATTGCTCAAGTACACAATAATAAATCATAACCAAATATATATGCTGATTAATACACCTCAAATCATCAATCAGTACCCTTACATATTCATATACCGAATACACACTCTTGTGCAAGCAATCACATACATCATTAGGTTCCGAAAGGAATAAGCAACCACAATCAATCAATTATTTTTCTCATTTCAATAGCAAGTTCATACAAATAATCAGATACGACATCAACTAGAGAATAAAAATCATACACTGCTTTATCATCAGCTTAGTCATGCATATACATATATACATCAAACATATGAATTTGCGCATTATTTTGAATTCAAATACCATAATCGTTAATAGTCTTCATCTCCTTTACTTATCAATCAAACATAATCCGTTTTCAAAATTCTTATATGAAAATATTGATACAGTATCTTACCAAATATATATTTCTATTCATATATGTAGTCTATCAATCACGTACTTCTATTACTCAGTAAAGGCTTAATTTATACCAACCCAGTCTCTGTACAGCTAAATCGTTTGCATTAGTCAATAATAAACCTATCCCAATAACGCACTTCACACGTGCTAATATAAATCTGAAAATCGTAACTTGTTGTCTTTACCAATCTTATACACTTAAATCATACTTATCTTATCGTCTCATACGTATATAATTACATGAACATATACTTATACATATACATATTCATTCACATATACAAATACATATCATTACAGGTTCATACACTTACATACATCCACACATACACATAGACATTAAGCACATCACATATCTCACTGCATATCATATCAATAGCAAAATCCATACCTGTATTGGTCGATTAACTATTCATAACCCCGAACTCCATTCTCAGAACCATCTCATTCTATTCTTATTTTATCCTAAACACTTCCAACCATTTACACACACATATATATTTATTAAACATGAATCAACATTCAAGTACTCATCGCATTGGTTACTTACCTGGCTTCGCTAGCACTCCAGGTCCTAGTCACATCTGTCAAAACAAATGGCGAAATGCCATCCGAAACACGACTTACGAAATTTTGGACTAAACTATGACAAAATCCCGAAACATTCCAGAACAACCGAATCAAATCCGTTTTCAATATTTTCAGTTCCATTACTCTTATGGTTTGTTCACTTGAGGGTAATGGGAATGGAGGAATGAGAATCATTTCCATTAAGGTTGTTTACTTCCTAAAATTGAATAAAAATGGGAATAGGAATGAGAGTGGGGCCCACAAATTTGGGAATGGGGAATGAGAATCTCATTCCCACCACCCTCAATGGGAATGAGATTCATATTCCCATTATTGATAGGAAATTACAATATTATCCATAAGATAATTAATTAATATTAATTTATAAATAATGAATAAAATGTATTAATAATTAATAATTAATCAGTAATTAATAATTAATAAAAAATAATATTTACTATTTTAATAAAATAATAAAAGAATAAAAGAATATATTAATATTTACTTAATTTAATACATTAATAATTAATTAATAAATTAATACTTAATTAATACTTAAATAATAAATAATAAATAAAAATTATTAATCAATAATTAATAATTAAATAATATTTAATATTTTAATAAAAGAATAATTTAACATTGAGTAATTTCATACATAAAAAATTAATAATAATTAATAAATAATAAATTACTATATAATTATAACTAATGATATTTTTGTAACTTTTTAAAAATTCATTCCGATTACTGGACAAGGTAAATACATCAATGGTAATACTGCTTCATTCCGATTCCAATTCCTACAGTTAAGTAAACAACTTATTCTGATTCCGATTTACCTTTCCATTCCAGCTCATTCTGATTCAATTTCATTCCGATTCCATCTCATTCCGATTACGAGAACGTAAACGCATAATTAGAACATCATTGCAAACTAACCCAAATGGTCGGTTAACTTAAATTCTCGGTTTACGAGTCGGAAAAATCTTCCGAAAAAAATTTCCGCAAATGCTACAGAAGGGTCCTGAACCCTCCGAACGTACCCGGATTTATCAAAACATGTTCGTAATATCATAAATAACTCACAACTATAATCAAAACCGAAACACATCTTTATAAGCAAAAATCCACTTTTACCGGAAACTTACATATTCTATCAGATGGATCAAACTCGTTTCGTTTGCACTTGGATTACCGAATGCTCATATTCCATATAATAATACTAAAACAATTCATTCTATATCATTACGTTACTCTACGAAAATACTGGATGCATCCGAACATTTAACATAAAACTTGAAATTTTCGGATTTTTACCGAGAGGTCTTACCAAGATTTCGAGGCCATAGGCGACAATGATCCAAATTTGGGGACATGGGTGTGTTTTAGGAGATTTGGTTTCTTTTGTAATTTCTGCAATTAGATGAAACTATGGGCTATTTATAAGAAAGTTTCGGAAATTTACGTTCAGGCCTCCGTGAAATTGAGATCAGGTCCCTGTCATTGAACTTTCTAGAAATTTTGCATTTTTGAAGCCTTTCGGATGCAAATTTCGAAAAGTGTTCGACATGAAAGTTGTTCGTCACGGAAAAATAAGTCCGATAATTTAAGAATCAGCTCAATCAGAGTTCATTTGCTACATTTATTTCCGAGACAAGATACTCTTACACGTATAACGATAAAATCAGAAATCGCTAATCAGTTCTCGAAACCACGCGTTTTCCAACTCGACGATTCTTCACTTTAACATATTCCAAACTATTTCCCAACACATAAACTATGATTTTTTATTACCATCCCGTTCCAATTGTTAGGGATATGCCCTATACCCAACTTGTGGATGGGCTATATGTACATGTATTTGTAATATTTTCATTAATTAATAAAATGGAAATCTTTATTATACGTGTCTTACATAACTTATATGAATCATCAACACTGTAATAAAGCCCTTAGAGTAATAAGATGATGGCTTCCACGCCTTATGAGAATCATTACTCTTAAATGTTCATAGTCCTAGTTTTGTGAATAATCTGGGCGTTGACAAAGCGGAGAGACTAGCATGATGATATGATCCGCCCTTCAGTGGGGTAGCCGATCTCATAGGCTACTAGCGGAGATCCGTCCACTTGGTGTATCACATGGATGCATGAGTTGCTATTGTCCATCGAACTGACCGCCGAAAGTTTTCATATGGATGTTTATCCCATGTGTCTGTGAGAACTTTCATGTATCGATTATATGACTAGTCCTTAGACTTGAGGTCTTTACAATCTTATGTGTGGATCAAATAACTTTGACATTCTCCTACCCCGGTTCAAAATATTCGGTCATAAGGGTATGATTGGGTCATTTGTTGAAACACATGAAGTTTGTAAAGATACAACAGAGAATCACCATTCTCTCAGATAATATTTTCTTATAAGAGTAGTATTTCAGTTCGCGGGTTGATATGTGTGATCAGTGCTTGAGACTGTGGCCACAACGGAAGAATCATGTGAGATTCTTGGGTTAGCACGATTCATGACACTATCAACATCATACATTTGACCATATGGGTAGACATTTTCCGTACCCTAGGTCAATAGGTGGGGATACAGTGAGGCGAGGGACCGTATCATATGTAAATCGCATACAGAATGGATATATATATATATATATATATATTTCCTTCTCATTTGGGGGCATTGCCATGTTGCTAGATGTCAACCTTGGTCATTGAAATCGAACGACCATCTGATCAGAGGATAATTTATGTTCGATTAAATTATCACGATTCATTTCATGTCCAACTTGAGGGGAACCCAAAAGGTCACACACAACAAAGTCAAAATCAATGGTTAACAATGCACAGTACAAATATAACAACATATATGATTGCTGTAGGAATTGTTCATAAATGGTTCAATGTGTTTAATTATTGAATATATCATTTATGAGGTTCCATAGTGGCTTAGGGATTGGTGAATGACGATGGGGGCACTTTGGGAATTGGAATAAAAAAAATTAATATTCATATGAATAGTAACGTGAATAGTAAAAAAATTTGTTATTTGTTTTCAATTCCAATTCGGCCCAAACTCTTATTATGGTTTTATAATCTTATTTAACAACTAAATTAAGATCCAATGGCTAAGATTAAATTAGCTTTTATCCCACATCGGATTCTTAATTAATTTTGTTGTCTTTCGAGCACTATATAAACCCAAAGAATTCTTCACAAATTTTTACACTAAACCTTTCATATCTTGGGTTTATATAAGTGAGCAACTCTAAAGTTTAAGAGTAAGCAACTGATTTTGAGGATCCTAAAGTCTAATTGACTAGAGGAACCTCGAGTTAAAAGTTTTGAGGTATTTGCCTAGGCTAGCACTAAGGGCAAAGTACCCCGTGCACTCAAGGCGTAGTCTTGCAGTTGAGTTTTGGCTTTGGTGTGTGCATCTTTGGAGGCCACACACTTGGGTGGCTCTTTGGAATGTGGAAGAGCTTGCTGAGTTCTAGAAAGGTTGTAGATTGGAGGGAGGACTGGAGGAGTCTACGGTTCAAGTAAGTCTTTTTCTTTCTTTATTTTATTTAGAGTTCTTATGATAGTTAGCATGTTTAGGTTTATGTTTTTGCATGTTTTATGAGTTTTATGCTTAGAATATATAGTAACATGCCTAGGCTTGTAGAATAATAAAAACAAATGGGTCTTGGGCAAAGGGAAAGTGGCATAATAATTTTAATTTTCCGCTGCACTCACGGCTGTGTCCCAACAGTGGTATCAGCGTGCCGTTTTTATTTTGATTAGTTCTCTCTCATTTGAACTCGAAATTGGGTGTTTAAAAGCTCGTTGGAAAGCGAACACCCTGAACTTAATTTTAGGCACAAGTTTTGCATGATTGGGTTAAGATTGGAATTGTGAAATTGCGTTTAAATTTCACGCGTCTGCAGAAAAATGTGAATAGTAAATTTATTTGAATAAAATAAAATATAATGTCATAATTAATATTAATCAAAGTTATTTATTGCCTAAAATAATTCCAACATATTAAAACTCATATGCTTTATGATTCTATGTATGATCAGAATTGGCATGATTATTTTAGGGTGCAAGCATCTAGAGACTTTCTAAGAAATATAGAGTGTATTGCTTATCCCTTAGCTAAGTAATTATTCCGTGATGAACTTAGAGATTTATTACCTTTAAGGCTAATAAATAGAAATCACTTGTTTATAATAAAAGACATTATAAAAGATATAAGTGGGTTGGGACCAAGAGGTTAATAAAACTTTCCAAACTAAAGTTAATTTAACCAAATGTATCACTAGAGTTAGATAATGATTTGGTGTCTTCCTTCACTCACTACCCTTTTATTGCCAAAAGGAAAAGCTGTGAAGACATCTAGATAATCATTTACTCAAAGCTTACCTTAAAGCATATTTAAAGTGTTGGAATAATTTGGAGGATATATTGTTTATTCCTGTCACCAAGGCAATAAGAGCCTAAGAGGTAAGGGTATTTAAGAGAGTTCGCTCCACCCTCCCTCTGGGGAATTTTCAATGGAGGAATCCATTTGACAGTTATTCACTTAAACTTTCTAAAATCCTCAATAATAATTTAAGTCTAAAATTTACCTCCCATTGTAAAGTATAGACCCAAAGGGCTTAAACCGTATTGGCAGGACTAAGCTGTACCAGACTGACCAATAACAATTTGTCCCTAAATCATACTATTGACAATGATTTGACCTTTCTGAGTCATAAGATGTAGCGACCCTTAGGCGTGGTATTATAACTTAGTGGTAACGATTGGGTGTCCACAAGGACTAGCATAAGCTATGGCATGTTTGATTGCCCAACCCAATGATCCAGGAATTGTGATTATATCATAAATTGGTTGGGAACCTACTAAATTATATATTTATAACGACCAGCCCTTGTCGGAGTTATGAAATGATGATAATGGGATCCTTGCCCACAAGAAATCCATCATATTGGGGTTGATGCGATTTGTTTAAATTTTAAAACAATTGAGTGGGAGCAACTTCATAATATTAAAAGCCAATGTTATTATGAAACATTAATGAAAACATATTCTAATTTTTAACATTTTCTCTTAACTGGTGGGTTAAAATATTTCACAAACATTCAAATGGCAAACAAAGTATCACTTCGTTCCATCCTTGATGAGCATAAGCTCAAAGTGGACAACTACAATGATGGTTTAGAAACCTTAAAATTGTCTTACAACAAGAAAAGATTTTCTATGTTCTTGAAAGACCATTTCCCCCTGAACCCGCAGAAGATACTGACCAAGATACATTTGATGCTTGGAAGAAACATGTCGATGATCATGAGCAAGCAGTTTCCATAACGCTTGGCTCTATATCGGACGAACTTCAGAAATCTCACGAAGATATGGATGCTCAAACCATCATCTTTCACTTGAAGGAGTTGTATGCAACTTCCGTTCATACCGTGAGATTCCAAGTGTCATGTGCATTATTCCAAACAAGGTATAAGGAAGGATCTGTTAGTGGACATGTGCTTAAGATGATTGGCCACATTGAAAAATTGACCAACCTCGGGTTCATCATGGATCATGAGATAGGTCACGATCTAATTCTTCAGTATTTACCAAAAGAATTCTCTAACTTTATTATGCAGTTTCATCTGTCTGATAAAGAAGCTACTTTAGCATAATTGCACAATCTGATAAAGCAAGCAGAGAAGGACTTGAAACCGGAGCTTAAAACCTCCGTCATGCTTACGGGTACAGACCTGAAGCCACAAGGCCCAAAGAAAAAATAAGGGCAAGGCCAATGCTCCAGATCATCTAAAGCCCAATGGTAAGGTGGAGAAGAAAAAAGGAAAGAGGAAATATTTCTTTTGTGGAAAGAAGGGTCATTGGAAGAAAAATTGTAGATCCTTGAAAGCCAAGGAAGCTAGGGAAGCCCAATAGGCCAAGAAGCCCAATGCTTCAAGTATATTGTATATGATAGAACTATATTCTCAAAACTCTGAACCTTCTACTTGGGTGCTTGACACCGGTTGTGGGACTCACTTGTGTAAAAATGTGCAGGGCTTGAGAAACAGTATGAGACTCCGTCATTGGGAGGTTGACTTACGCATGGGTAATGGAGCAAAACTGGCTGCATTGTGCGTGAGGACTTATTCATTAGTTTTGCCGAATGGTTTAGTGTAGGCACTGTATTTTTACATATAAGTCCCGATAATGAGTCTCACATGGAGACACTACCTCTTTAAGTTGTGGAAGTCGCGGGAAACAAACATCGGAAGGGAAGAGTCAGAAATTGACACCTTGTTGGATTTAATTCGTTTGCTTAGCTTCGGGTTTGCTCGTTAAGCCTCTGTTTTAAACTTATCCTTAGCCGAAAACCCCCGCAAGTCACACACCATGTCCATACATCACCAAACCACACACCAAGCCCACTAAAACAAACCAAATACACTCCCAAAGCCTTTAACCCCACGCCAACCTCCTTCCAAAATAACAAAATCACACACATGCTAAAATCAAGACAAATCACCTTACCAAATTAAAGAAATCAAATCAACGTGGAACGTGTGAATGTGAACGTGTGGTGCAGGGGTTCGAAAAAAAAAAAGAATAAGTCGCATGAAGCAACGTGGAACCAGTGAGCCGTGAACCATAGGTAAACAAACAACAAACAAACTCTAAAGTTAACTGACAAGCTTCATCAACAATAACACAAAAAAGCCAAGAATCCACCGACCAAAACCAGACCCTAAAATACCACAAAACAACCCCTGAAATCTACCCCAAATTACCGTAAATATGTCCAGAAAACTGCACTTAATTACCGCAAAATAGTGACAAAAACAGCAGCGAAACAGTGCAAACAGCAGCCCAAAGCGACAGCGAAGGCAACGAAGGAAAACAACGAACCAGTAAATCGGAAAAGTTGCGAGCATTCCCCTTTCGACAGCCGCGTCGCGCACTTCCGAGACGACTTAAGAGGTTAGACCTGAGGGCCCCCTTTTATTTTTCTTCTTTATTTATTTCTTTCTTTTATCGCATTCGTATTAGCTATTGTTGATGGTGGTATTGGTGTATGCTGATGACCATGGGATTAATGAATATATATGAGTTAAATCTCCGTGCCGTGGTATATCGGATGGACCCCATCCGTAATTCGTAGCCCCTGCATGGAGGTTAGTGCGGTTTGGAGTGGGCAACTCAGTACCACTTGAGAGCACAAATTTTGTTCATCCAATCTATGTTTATGCATGATTTAGTTGTTTAGTATATTATTTCTTTAGTATGTATTATTTTTTAAGCATGATTTCGGTTAGTATGTTATTTATTTTATGCATGACTTAGTTGGTTATTTCCAATCATGATTAGTTATTTTTTTGCATTAGGAATTTATTTATGTTTGTTAGGTTGGTATTTTTTTAATTTTCGCGTTTAACAATTTAATATTCAATATGAGATTGCGTTGCGTTGCCGTTATCTCGACTTACTTTTTTGCATGCAAACTAGATATAGGTTGTTATTTATTTTTCGCTTTAATATTCAATATGTTTCATGAATGATGTGCGTGTATTGCCGCTTCTTCGTTACTCTTTATTGCATGCAAACCAACTTATATATAGACTTATAGCAAAAGTTATAAATTACATACAAACTTAGATAGGTTATATGCCACTTAGATGTAGGTTATTTTTGCGTAGACTTGGTTAGATTATTGTATAAATCCATTCATTACAAGTGGCATAAGTAAGAGACCATTCCGAATCCAACGGTTTGAGGTCTTCCCTTGCGAGGGTGAGTGCGGCTTAAATCATTTCCTACTTCACACTGGGTGGCGACCTTTATTTTCCACTTTAGTCCCCGTGGGCTACTCCGCTACTCCCGACTAGGCCGCGAGCCTAGAACAGCATCGTCGATTTCTGTGTCTACAGTCTGGCGACTCCACTGGGGATAGAGAAATCGGCCCCGAAATAATGTCTTATAATGATTGTGATTTGTGCTTTAGTTAACCGTTTCTATTAGTGGGTTGAAGGGTTTAATCAAAGGCATTATTAAAGCTAGGTAATGGTTTGGTGTCTTCCTTCATTCACTACCTTTCTATAAGAAAAAGCTGTGAAGGCACCTAAATAATCATTACCCGCAGCTCACTGTGACAGACTAATTTAGAGGACTTGTTGTTTATTCCTGTCACCAAGGCGATAAGAGCCTAAGAGGCTTGGGTATTTAAGAGAGTTCGCTCCACCCTCCATCTGGGGAATCTATAAAAGGAAATCCATTTGACAGTCATTCACGCACCATAACTCGTTGGCACATACCTTATCGTATAAAAGGTTGCGCTCACTTGGTCGCTTGAACCCTTGAGTGGGGAGTCCTAGTTGTGGGCAATCCTTCGCCGGCAAGAGCCTTGTCTATACCCCCTATAAACCGCACATGAACTGTAGTTGTAGGACTAATAGAAACTATCCCTTTATGCTTGCGTTTAGGATCGTCGTCATTTGGATTCAGTTGGATTTTTGTCATGAGGTATGGGCTTGTTGGGCCATTTAAACTGGGACGAGTCCGTGCTTTATGGCAATTGGGCCAAAAGCTACTAAAATACCGATGGGCCACTTTATGTTTAGGCCCATTATCATTTGAAGTTGTTTAGCCATGTTATCGCAAAAGTGGTAAAACTGTTGGGCCTTTTCAACTGGGACAAGTTGGCACCTCGTAATAGTATGATTGAATGCTTTAAAATGACAATGGGCCGACTTATACATTCCATGCATCGCACACATACATGCTAACTTGTAGTTTTATAAGACATCATAGATACTCGTTGGGTTAGGGAATGGGGCAGACTCACAAAAAGACCACTAGCCAACATGAGCGAATCAGTTAATGATGGATCTCGTATGGATCAACTAGAAACCAGTCTTACTAAGATTACTTAGCAGTTGCAAGTTTTGACCAATGCTGTGGCCAGTTTGACCGTACCCCGTATGGCCGATAATAGGAAGTTTGGTAACCAGAATAGAAAGACCATTGGGAAACCTTCAAGGACCAAGCCCACTCCTTCTGAGGTCGCCCCTATCAGAAACAGACGAATCTCCAATTTTGGTAGACCTTTGTCGGAGGTGTTTGAAGAGCTGAAAAGGCAAGGAGTCCTAAACCCCTTCGAACCTAAACACTTCCAAACCCTGTGCCCCGCTACAATTTTCTATTTTAATTCAATTAAATAAAATCAAGCTTTATGTTAGCAAATCAAATTTGCACACCTTAAGTTTAATTAAAATATGCCACCTGTAACCAATACTAATTAAACATTTTTCAAAACAACTATGAAAAAGAATATCATTTAATTATTTAAATATTTAACATTTAAATATCTAAATAATTAATAAATATAATTATTATTATTATATATGTATTTTTATTTACATTAAATAACAAATATATATATTAATGGCATGCCAAAGTCTTATTTGACAATTAATTAATATGTATCAAATCAAATTTTGTATCAAATATAAATACACATTAATTATTAATTGACCAAAATCCTCTAAAGCATGTGTTTTCGTTTAACCAATTAAACGATTCGAATTAACTCATTTAATCTG
This sequence comes from Zanthoxylum bungeanum, assembly GCA_019454045.1. Lineage (NCBI taxonomy): Eukaryota > Viridiplantae > Streptophyta > Magnoliopsida > Sapindales > Rutaceae > Zanthoxylum > Zanthoxylum bungeanum. The sequence goes on from SKCR01031830.1 coordinate 66,300, forward strand.
ATGAAGTATTATGAAAAATCTGTATTATTCATAACGCGTTGCCCAAGTGCTCAACGAGTACACTTCATATTGTAGGACACTCTAAGTTTAGGTTTATCCGTCACAAAATCTAATTTCGTGTCCATAATTCACCCACTCATGAATATGACGACCACGGATAATCTCGCTAAACTATGCAAGTCGAGGTCATTGCATACGTATAATCCCTCTGTCACAGGCTATCCATATTATACCTGGGATATAGATAAGAAAGTCAAATCTTTATGGTATAAATAGTCGACTTTCAAATTTATGATATTAAATAAACACTCGGAACTCACTTCCAAGTTATACCATGGCCATGGATTTACTAGATCCCAAACACGTGTAGGAAACCTATTCCATGTACACAGGACTGAAAGATTCTATCTTGATACGCACTGGATATCATGAGCATCAGTCCACACCCAACGAACATGTGGAGGTCTGATCAAAATAGATCGGTGGCGTGACTGCCATCAAAGTGTGGAGGATAACGCATATATCCACTGTGGTATCTCAAGTCGAAGGACCACTATGTTTGCTCAACTCGAGAAGATTCCTATTGACGTTGGTGTACCATCTATTAGGAAGCTTCAGTGAGTCGTTCAGTGTTTATCAAATAAACACCTATATGTCTATTCGAGTCTCCCGAGACTCATGGTTCATTGGGATAAAGCATCAGACCAAGTAACGATATACTACATATACTGGTCTCAGCGGAATTTTACTAACTGACCGTGTTAGTAAATCTTGACCAGAAACTTTATTTAAGGATATACAACTTATAGTGACGCTTACTAATGTCAATTACAAACTACGTTGTAACTGCGCATTACATTGTAAATCCTATGGTCTTTGTCTAATAAACACGTATCACTAAATCATATTTAGTTTCAATCTAATCATAATTATATATTTACCGGCGTAAACACACACGTATAACGCAAGCGCACGTATCGTTCAAGTAGTATAAAAATATCGATCCCACGAGGACTTAATTCCTACTGTTGTTATTAATTGTTGAATCTATTTATTTATAAATATCTAATTATAGGGAGAAGAGAATGATTGTTTGATTGATTGGTTGAATGTGGTTTTCCTTAATTAAAATAAATAAAATAAACAAAAGAAAATACTAAGGAAAATAACAAAAGACTCAAAGATCTAGGGTTGTGAATCTTTCTAATATCTTTTAGAAGATGAAGTGATTATTTTATGTTTGTGTAATAAATCGGTTTACTAACCTGGAACACAAAATTATGCGAAAGCCTCTGTCGATGGTCAGACGCAAATACCAAGTTTAACCCAATTGAACCATATGTCTATGTCAACCAAATTATCTGGATTCATTAAGTTTAAGTTCCAATTATGGTTACCCCCGCCCGACAGGTATATGTCTATCCTGTAAGGAAATTTATTAAAGGCTTATCTATCCTCAAGGAAGATCGTGGGCTATTAAGTCTAAGGCTGAAACCTAAAATTCATTTGTCAAGTTTATTTTAGATTTACCACATCAATCTTATTGGTGATCAGACAACAAGAAGCATTAAGCTTAAGACTTAATAAGTAAACCTTTAAATTACCCAAATTATAAAATAACCCCTTATAAACCGGTGATAAAATACATCCAACCCCATATTAGAATCATCACAACCCCAGATATCTAACACAACTAGGGCTAGTAAAAACTTAAAAGTAAACGACATAAAGTAAAACTGCTGAAAGTAAAAGACATAAAATAAAAGCTGAAAAGTAAATTACAATTAAATAAAATGCTAAGGTAAAAGGATCAACTTTACTATTTACTATTTAGATATCTCCCTTAATATAATATATTAACTTGTGATTATTTTACCAACCGTCCATATAGGCGGTAACCTGATTAAATCAAATTAAGTCCAACCAGCCATAAAGGCGGTACAAAAATAAACCAGCCATATAGGCGGTAAGAAAATTTAATTACCAACCGACCAATCTGACGGTATCCTTGATTAGTCAGGTTTAAACCAGATTAAAATGAATTACCAACCGACCAATATAGCGGTATCATTTTTAAGTCAAATTTTAAATAGTGAATATATTATATTTAAGGGAGATTAATCTAAATAGTAACAGTAAAAGAATTACCTTTCACCCTAGCTGGGGGAAGTTAACTCCTCATGTGTGAATAGTAAAACTGTAAAAAGTAAAGAAAATAAATTACTATTATTACAGAACGTAATTAAAATTAATTACAAAACTAAAATTTAAAAGAAACTAGATAGAAAACTCACAATTTACATCAGAGAAATTATAGAGGAAGGTATATCTAAATCTGAAATCTCGAGCTCAATTTATAGACCCCGGTAGACCTCCAGCGTCGCGACGCTAGTAATTTTTGGCGTGGCATGCTGAGGTGATGACACGTGGTGATTTTGGATAAAGAGATAAGGCGACACGTGGCGAGCAGGCTAACAACTCAATTATTATGCTGACATGGCGCTGACGTGGCGACGACGACTGTCGGCACCATATGATTGCAACACGTGGCACTTCGTGATTGGTGATGATGACGTGGCGGTAAAGGTGGCACATTGACTCGGTCAACTGATGATGTGGACGCTGACGTGGAGTGACACATGGCACATGTGGCAATGGTGATTGTCGGCACCGTAGGATGATGACATGTAGCACGGTGCACGTTAGCAGATCGGCTGTGATGGTGACACATGGCACGACGCACGTTAGTAAAGTCAAACATTTTGCTAGTCCTCGAGCAAAACACAGAATAAACTAACATAAACATCTTTAAAATAAAATTTAACTAAGCCACTTTCGTAGGGATCACGGTTGCATTTAGCGTATGCAACAAGCCTTTAAACCCCTAGGTGTCCCTAGTGGACGAGTTTTAGTCTCGTGAGGGTTTACAGCAATGATACCCACAAACATTTTACAAAAGTAAAAATGTAGTGAAACTAATGCACACAAAAGCAAAAAGACAAGAGAAAACAAATAAAGAAGTTAGTGACTAATCAGGTGAAACTTCTACTCCAAGTTATTAGTTGTTTTCTTTCTTTCTAAATTACTGAATAAGTAAATTCTCCGATTATATTTATTATTCTCCATATACACAGCCAACAAAATATTAAACAACTCATTTTTGCCCACAACAGTCATAAGTGCAGTTGATAAGAGAGTAATATTTTTGTCCTAAAGTTTTATCGGAATTCACACCTTTTTATAGCAATGGAATAATTTTTCTCATTTTTCTGATTTTTTTTTGATTTTTGATTTTTTTTTTATTTATATACAATATCTTCAATCTATATAGCGAGTGTTGGGTCGGTGGCTCCCAAACCAGTTGGCTTTATGGCACCAGGTGTTAAGACACCCCTACGGACTTAATTACTCAGACTTCAGATATATATATATATATATTTGAAGCATCTTTGATCCATGTAGCGAGCTTTGGGCCAGTGACTCCCAAACTAGTTGGCTTTAGGGCACTAGGTGTTAAAACACCCTTACAGACTTAATAACTCGGATCTCATACGTTTTTTTTACTCCATCACTTTTTTAGATGCTGCCTCCAATTAAACTAGAGCACTGAATATTACAAACTTTTCAATTATAGCTCATGTCCGTATGTTACTATGCATGTTGATAATACCTGCTAACTGAGCATATAAAGATCCATTTTAGTCAGTATTATGGAGAATTTACAAATTAAATAATTCAAAATGAAATAAACAAAAACTAACTTGCTTCAAAATGGTTTAAGATACGTCTCAGGAGTGAAAACTCCTTACTCAGCTATCTCTTACCAATTTCACCTTTTTAGTCAAAATAAAAATACAAAAAACACAAAATATTTTTGTCATTTTTTGAAAAAAAATCATTTTTTTTTATTTTTCGAAAAATTTTGGACTAAAAAAAAACAACACACAACTAAAAACAAGATACTGATCAACTAATTCCCTCTCCCAAACCTAAATGAGACATTGCCCCCAATGTCTTAAACAGTAGAAGAAGAGTTTAGAAGATAATACCTGGTTAGCTGAAATTCTACCGGAAATTAAAGGTTAAGATCCAGATTAAACCGACGCCTCTTACCACGATCGTCCTCGGACTAATTTATCTTTGAAAGGATAGGGTCAATTTGTGGTTCATAGGCTAAGATTTGGTCAATTAGATCCGGAGTAGTTATGGCAGTAAAGATGAGTTCTTTTAAAGGTTTTGACACGAACCCATTTCTCTGAGCATCATCAAGAAACACACAAAGAAAATCATAAAATCCATCAACGTTGTACAGTCCAAGCGGTTTCTGGTGTATGTTCAGGTTCGCCCAAGAAAGTACTATAAAAATGTCCTCCAATATGCCCACCAATGAAGAACCCAAGAAAATTCTAGGCATTACAAGAGTGATCATACCACTCTAGAATGGCAACATATCATTAAATGATCAAATTGAACAAATATTACAATAATATCATTCAATTCTACTTCACACATGCACCAAGCCTTCTAATCCATCTTCCAAATCAAAAACACCCAAATTCTTAAGAAAATAAGAAACCCTAGAATCTCTCTGGATGCCCAAGAACAAGAAACATGCTTTTTAAGCTTATGGATATTGAGGATTACCTTTAATCTTTTAATTTCCTTAAGTTATTTCTTGATTTTCTTCACTTTTCCTTCTTGAATCATCAAGCAAATTTGGTTTGGAAGATGTTTATTCGGCCAATGTACGCCATGAAGAAGAAAAGAAAAAATTTTCTCTTTAAAAAATCAAATTGCCGACTTAAGGAGGGTATTTTGGTCAATTTCCCAATTTAATTCAATTAAATAAAATCAAGCTTTATGTTAGAAAATCAAATTTACACAACTTAAGCTTAATTAAAACATGCCACATGTAACCAATAATAATTAGATATATTTTTCATAAAAATTATGAAAAAGAATATAATTTAATTATTCAAATATTTAACATTTAAATAACTAAATAATTAATAAATATAATTTTTATTATAAATGTATTTTTATTTACATTAAATAAGAATACATATATTAATGGCATGTGTCAAAGTCTCGTTTGACAATTAATTAATATGTATCAATACAAATAAATATTAATTATTAATTGACCAAAATCCCCTAAAGCATGTGTTTTCGTTTAACCAATTAAACGATTCGAATTAACTCATTTAATTCGATGAAGTATTATGAATAATCTGTATTATTCATAATGCGTTGACCAAGTGTTCAACGAGTACACTTCATATTGTAGGACTCTTTAAGTTTAGGTTTATTCGTCACGAAATTGTAATATCCCGAGTTTTTTCGGAACACTATTGGAATGTTTCCGAGTTAAAGATAAGGATTTGGAACGGAATGGTAATCGAAAATCAGAGTTTATGTGTTGAGAAATAGTTCGGATTCTTTTAAAGTGAATCTTGGTCACATTAGAAAACGCGTGGTTTTGAGAACCAGTTACGCGAATTCTGATTTAATCATTATACAGGTAAAAGGTTATTATTTCGACTATAAAACTTTCAAATAAACTCCGATTGAGATGATTCCTAGATCATCGAACTCGCTTTTCCAGCCGAACAACTTTCATGTTGAATATGTTTCAAAATTTGCATCAGAAGGGCTTTAAAAATGTGATATTTCTAGAAAATTCCATGACGGGGGACTGAACGTAATTTTCGGGGGTCTGAACGTAAATTTCAGAAACTTTCTTATAAATACCCCGAAGTTTCTTCTTATTACACAAATGGCAGACTTCCCCAAATCACCCATATGACCTCTTGTCCACAAGCATGATTTGCAGGGGGTGTGACGGCCACCCCTGCACCTTGTGGTGGCCGGCGGCGACCCCCAAATCACCGGCACCGGTGAGAAAAGTTAGAGAAACACGCGAGTTGAATTTTCCCGATCCCAGCTCGTCGCTTCATTTCACAATCCAAGCCAGCCACCAAATCGAAACTCTCAGAGAGTACTACAAGTTGGCGATGATGGATTTTCTGATCCGTGCACGGTTGCATGTGAAACAAGAGAAGAAGATTCGGATGATAGTGACCCACGATAAACAATTGCTTTGATCAGAATTTCGTTGATTCCAGCGCATTTGTGGGATCGTTTGGAGTCTGTATATGCCCTTGAAATCTCGGTTAGACCTCCCGGTAAAAATCCATAAATTTCAAGTTTATCGTTAAATGTTCGAATGTTTCCAGTAGCTTTGTAGAATAACATATTGATATGAATTGAATTGTTTGAGTATTAGTATATTGAATATGAGCATTTGATAGAATTCGAGTGAAAACGGATGAGTTTGATCGATCCGATAAAATATGCAAGTTTCCCGTAAAAGTGGTTTTCGCGTAAAATGATATGTTTTGATTTTAGCGATAGTTATGAGTTATATATGATATTACGAACATGATTGGATAAATCCGGGAAGGTTCGGAGGGTTCAGAATCCTTCCATTGCGTTTGCCGAAACTTTTTCGGAAAATTTTCCAATAATATGTAAACCGAGAGTTTAAGTTAACTGACCACTTGGAATAGTTATAATGATGTTTTAAGGTTACAGAAACTGAAACTATTGAAAAAGGACTTGATTTGGTTTTACTGGAAAGATCTAGGATTTTATCGTAGTTTAGTCGAGAACTCCGTAAGTTATGATTTTGACGGCTTTTCACTATTTATTTTGGCAGACTTGATTAGAACCTAGAGTGCTCGCGAAGCCAGGTAAGTAACTCATGTGATGAGAGCTTAATGGGTATTTTCATGTTTTGAATATACATATATACGAGTATAGATGATTGATATGTTAGGTTAAACAGAAGATAGTTAAGAAGTAGTTTGAGAAGGAGTTCAAGGTTATTTGTAGTTAAGTGAAATGACCATCGCAGGTATGAATTTTGTTATTATCATTATACAAAGTAAGAGGTCTAATGATATTAATGTTTGTATGTATGTATTGACGTGTTTGATAAGCTTAATATCTATGTGTATGTATGGATGTACGTAAATGTATGAATGTGTAACAATATGAACTTGTGTATGTGAATGAATATGAAAAAATGTAAGTATATGAGTATGTATTCGTATATGCATATGATGTTAATATATGTATAGGTCGAATATGTTTATTTGCTAAAGATATTGTATTAAAAGTTTATAAATAGAAATTCTGAAAATGAATATGATCGAACGTTAAATGAAGAGATATGAGGATTGTGTGGGATATGAGATTTGATTTCGTAATGAGGTGTATATTCGTAAGTTTGAAGTATATGTATGTATATGAGTATTTGAATGATGTTTGGATTGTTTGTCATGTATGTGCTTGTTTATGAGAAATCATGTGATGAGTTTATGTTATATGGTGTGTGAGCCTGTTTGTATGTTTGATTTGAAGTTGTGATATTTGATGTATTGATTGTTGTGTGTGCTTCTTAGTTGGTTGCGTGATGACTGTAGATATATCTGAGTGTGTGTATGTGTGTGATGAAACTTATGATATGTATAGGTTATGTATGCTTATGTGAGATGAATGGATGATTTGAAACCGATGTAAATATCAGAGATTATTGAGTGTGTTTGCTAAGTTGTTTTGATATGTACGTATTTGTGTAATGGTTCTGAAATTATATTTGCATGTATATAAAAGAAGTGTGCTATAGTATGTGTGAATGTATAAGAAACCCAAGTGTTACGCTATTGTAAAGTTATTGTGGATTAAAGAAAGTTAGGAAAAGATTGTGTTGATATTGAAGAAAATGGTTTTAGTATTACAGATAGTTTCTAACTGAACAGAAGAAAGTTTGTTAGATTTACCGATTTGATGAAATTTCAAAAATATTTACTGTGATAAGTATTAATATGTGACTTCATGTTTCAACATTGAAATGGTTTCAATGATATGTAATGTACTTTGTAATTTCGAATCAATGATTCATGTGATTTGAATCTTTAGCCACTACATTGAAAATATGTAAGCTCTCGGAGAGTACTATAAGTTGGCAGTGACGGATTTTCCAATTGTTGCTCGGTTGCAAGCGAAACGAGAGAAGAAGATTTAGATTCATAGTAACCCACGATGAACAGTAGCTTCGATCAGAATTCAGTCGATTCCAGCGCGTTCATGGGATCATTTGGAGTCCGTATATGCCCTCGAAATCTCGGTAAGACCTCCCGGTAAAATCCATAAATTTCAAGTTTATCGTTAAATGTTCGAATGTTTCTAGTAGCTTCGTAGAATAGCATATTTAATTGAATTGTTTGAGTATTAGTATATTGAATATGAGCATTTGATAGAATTCGAGTGAAAACAGAATGAGTTTGATCGATCCGATAGAATATGCAAGTTTCCTGTAAAAGTGGGTTTTCGCGTAGAATGATATGTTTTGATTTTAGCGATAGTTATGAGTTATATATGATATTAAGAACATGATTTGATAAATTCTGGAAAGTTCGGAGGGTTCGAAATCCTTCCGTTGCGTTTGCGGAAATTTTTTCGGAAGATTTTCTAAAAACACGTAAACCGAGAGTTTAAGTTAACTGACCACTTGGAATAGTTTATAATGATGTTTTAAGGTTATTGAAACTGAAAGTTTTGAAAATGGACTTGATTTGGTTATACTGGAAAGATCCTGGATTTTATCGTAGTTTAGTCGAGAACTCCGTAAGTTATGATTTTGACGGCTTTTTCCTATTAATTTTGGCAGACTTGATTAGAACCTGGAGTGCTCACGAAGCCAGGTAAGTAACTCATGTGATGAGAGCTTAATGGGTGTTTTCATGTTTTGAATATACATATATACAGGTATAGATGATTGATATGTTAGGTTAAACAGAAGATAGTTAAGAAGTAGTTTGAGAAAGAGTTCAAGGTTATTTGTAGTTAAGTGAAACGACCATCGCATGTATGAATTTTGTTATTATCATTATACAAAGTAAGAGGTCTAATGGTATTAATGTTTGTACGTATATATTGATGTGTTTGATAAGCTTAATGTCTATGTGTATGTATGAATGTACGTAAATGTATGAATATGTAACGATATGAAATTATGTGTGTAAAAAAATATGAAAATGTGTAAGTATATGAGTATGTATTCGTATATGCATATGATGTTAAGATATGTATAGGTCGAATATGATTATTTGGTAAAGATACTGTATTAAAAGTTTATAGATAGAAATTCTGAAAATGAATATGATCGAACGTTAAATGAAGAGATATGAGGATTATGTGGGATATGAGATTTGATTTCGTAATGAGGTGTATATTCGTAAGTTTGAAGTATATGTATGTATATGAGCATTTGAATGATGTTTGGATTGTTTGTCGTGTATGTGCTTGTTTATGAGAAATCATGTGATGAGTTTATGTTATATGGTGTGTGAGCCTGTTTGTATGTTTTATTTGATGATGTGATCTTTGATGTATTGATTGTTGTGTGTGCTTCTTAGTTGGTTGTGTGATGACTGTAGATATGTCTGAGTGTGTGTATGTGTGTGATGAAACTTATGATTTGTACGGGTTATGTATGCTTATGTGAGATGAATGGATGATTTGAAACCGATGTAAATATCAGATATTATATAGCATGTTTGCTAAGTTGTATTGACATGTACGCATGCGTGTAAGGGTTCTGAAATTATATTTGCATGTATGTAAAAGAATTGTGATATAGTATGTGTGAATGTATATGAAACCCAAGTGTTAAGCTATTGTAAGGTTATCGTGGATTAAAGAAGGTTAGGAAAATATTGTGATGATATTGAAGAAAGAGGTTTTAGTATTACAGATAGTTTGTAACTGAACAGAAGAAAGTTTGTTAGATTTACCGATTTGATGATATTTCAAAAATATTTACTGTGATAGGTATTAATATGTGACTTCATATTTCAACATTGAAATGGTTTCGATGTTATGTAATGTACTTTATGATTTCGAATCAATGTTTCGTGTGCTTTGAATCTTTCAAATCAATGTAAATATGGAATTTGATATGGGTAAAGTATAAAGGATAACAAAATGTTGATAATTCTAAGACTTGTAATAACTTGAAAACTCTGAAAAATTTCTAGTGTGATGAATTTGTATGTTTTGTTTGTAATGCTTGCATGGTTACTTACTGGGTTTTTATAACTCACACCAAACTAGGTTGCTAGTTTTGCAGGTTGGCTTTCAGATTGGTCAACCACGACAACTTTGGAAGTCATTCTCGAGACGCGAAGCACCCAAGCGGACGATCGGTATGTATTTTGAAAACTTTGCATCAAAAATTTATTTTTGATTTTTGCATATTTATGTTTTGGGGGGAAAATGATTTCAAAAGAATTACATTTTGATTTGATGCATTTCGGCATTGTTTTTGATATTATATTATATGATATGATATATTTTCATCACATTCCTTGATGATGTTATTGTTAGACAATTATGACCCATAGCGTCACTATTTGTACAGATCATGGTGTTGTACAAATTAACTATGTGACAAAGAAGATTGCACTCTTATCATTTGTGATTAGATCACCTAGATGTATAAATGATAGGAGGTCCCTATGATTTGTTCCTGGATTGAGAATGATATAAGACAGTATCAGTCCACGAAGGATAAATCATTAAATATCCCTAGTCAGAGTATTATCGAGATTGGACATCGATAAATATGTAAAAGACTAATATTACACTTGTGCGCGTTGTGAGGGCACAACGGCATAGTTCTCATATATTTGGGTTATGATACTCATGCAAGTGTAATAGGAGGTTGTGTTTTACCGATGGTACTGGAAACAGCTTCGCTCTAGATAGACCCCCTCGGGATTCCATTGGTAGTATGACTATGTGTCTATGGAAGTCCGAAATCAGGGTAGGTGTATTTGGTCTTAACATGAGACTTGCACCGCTAATACTTACGAGAATCAATATACTATGGTTTTGGTCGTCCAGGACTTTAATCGGTTTCTGTGTACGCCTCTTCTGGGTATATCGAGAATCGTAGTGTGTTGGGTGTGATGTCAAGACGGAAGTATCACTCCAGTCATATGGAGATGATGGTCACGTAGGATACGGGACTGGTTCTCTTAAATGTTGCAGCTATCGGGATATTATGACAAGGTCATGTATATCCGATTATAGAGACTAGTCACCAGACATCCGATATGTGCTTCGTACGGGGCAGACACAATTCCAGCCCCAGGCCTAGCACGTGATCATCCAATATCGGATAGACATACACAATACTACGTATACTACGCCTGATATAGATCGCTTATTCATGTAAGCATGTTTCTGGAGAATTGGGTAGGCATGGCGCTTTGCTAGAAGCCAACCTTGTCTTGTAAATCGGTATAAACGTAGTACTGGGTACTTACGTGTTCGGATAGTCCGACGACCGTATTTACCGCCAACAAATCCGAGGATCTCATGGGTCGCTTCCCGAATATTCACCGATGATGTATGACTCGCACTTTATTAATCTGGGATTAATTAGATGAGAGAGAAAATTAATCTGGGATTAATTACGGAGATATTTTATCTAGGATAAAATATTAATTAAAGAGAGAGAACGATTAATTTGGAATTAATCGATAAATTAATATATTCGATATATTAAACGAAATTGGATTTCGACACGGAATTAAAATTAGATTTTAATTCGGGCGAACGAATTAATTTATAATTAATTCGTTAGCGACATGAATAGTAATTATGCTAGGCATGATTATTTAATTAAATTAGATTTAATTACGTCGCGATGGAAATTCGTTAATTTGGAATTAGTGAACCCGAGCCCGGAAGTGTTTGCGAGCGCATTCACATTTCGAATTCGACTGCGGCACGCAAGTCACATCAAGTGTCAAATCGCTAGTCGCATCTAGCGTAACATCGCACATCATTCAAGTGATAGATGTCTTTCACTTTGAGTGATTGACACCAGTCATTATTCATGAGTGATGTGACTTGATGGAGGTGGTTGGAAAGTTAAAAGGCTTGTACCTTTGACTTTTAGAAAATTGAAAAATGGTATATGTTAATTGATTTTGGAAATTAATAAAACAATTACACATTTTTTCCCTCTCTCTCTTGCAACCTTTTACGGTTTGGAGCCAAAAACTCTCCTCATTCCACCTCTCTCTCTCTCTCGGCCTTAGAGGTAATTTTTCTCTCTTCACTGATTTCTCAAAACCCTGAGTCTTGGAGAAGAATAGAATGGTTTTGTGGCAAAATCAAAGGTGCTAGCACACTCTAGGAGGCATACAAGGTGATAGGGAAACCATCTCATGAGCATGGAATCACCATTGTTGAAGCTTGGAGCTTGGAGCACACATGGAGGACAAAAACCCACCTTGGCCGAGAGCTTCACCAACAAGGAGGAAAAATATTTTTCTTCGATGCATCCAATCCGTTCATTGTGAGTATGATTCCACCATTCTCCTTTGTGTATTCACATGTGTTTTATGCTTGATAATTGATCCTTGAGACCTTAGAGAATTCCAACAATGGTATCAGAGCCAATATTGAGCATGAAAATGATTAGGGCTTAAAATTTGGGTAAAATGTATTTGAGCATGTTTTGATTAAATTGGATGAATTAGTATGCTTAATACATGTTTAATTAAGGATTGATTGGATCAATTTGATGAAATTGTTTGGAACATTTTTCCCCAAAATTGTTGGCTTGGCCGAATCTTCACTATGCCCTAATGTCTTGGAATTTTTGATTTTTGATCATTGGATGTGTTGGAAATCATTCGGGAATGTTGAATTAATGTCGATTGTGGATTTAATTGGATTGAAACCAAATCGGACAAAAATTGCCCAAATTGCCGAGAATGATATAACATGTAATTGGGTTTGATTTTTGATGAAATGTGTTGGACATGTTTTGTTGTAGATGAGCATGATTAATTAGGCTAATTGATGTTTTAGAAATGTTAATTGGGTAATTAATTATGTAATGCACTTTGTTTAATTAAATTATGAAATTGGATTTTTATGGTTTAATTAAATTGGGCTTAAAATTGGATTTGGGCTTGTTATGTTGTTATTGGGCTTGGTTGTACTAAGTTGGGTTTAAGCTAAATTGGTTGGATCCAATTGGGCCCAAAACCGCCTCCATAAAGCCCAAATGCGACTAATAGACCTTTAAAGTTTAATTGGGCCTAATGTGCCTAAATTGATTTATGGGCTTATGGGGTAACTCCCAGATTGGACTTTGGTTATTGGGTTTGACCCGAGTTGACCAAAAGTCCACGCCTCAAGAAATTAATTAAAAGCCCATTGGACTTTAATTAAATTAACGTTGGACGTTAATCGGGCTTTGAGACCCGTAACGATTAAATTTGGAATTTAAGTCGTAAAAGTTCATTAATAAAGTGTAGTATTTAATTTGGAATTAAATAGTGAATTAATATTAAATACAAATTGAATTGGATTTAATTATGTAGTTTAATTTAATTCGAGAATTCGTACTCTCAGTACTTATTCGCAAAACGAGTTTGACTCGAGCAAAATCAAATCGTTGTTTGAACATTGGATGGTCACTAATTATCAGATTAATTAATTGGATTAGATTGATTGATAACATACTTTTGTGAATACATGATTGCGATGCATGAATAATGTATATCGGATGGATATTAGAAGGGTGGGGAAATTTTAGAAATTGTTGTAATAAATTTGATTTATTAAATTGGACCTGCGTGTCCAGCCTTATCACCTCCATACTCTTTGTATTTCTCTTCTCACCTATTCCCCTCAATGTAAATGAGGTTTCTTTAGAAGTGTAGTGTAACGGGTAGAAGTAAATACTTGTGCTAGCGGGAGAGAGGAAATGAAGAGATTTGATCTAGGATCAATGTGTAAAATATCCATCCGCATATCATTATTATTTTATTATACGTGCTTTATTATGTGTTTAGAATGCATGTTTAAGGGTGTATGATGATGAGACCTTAACAAAGATAAATAAATTGGTTTCCAATTTGCACTCGAAATACCCTCGCAAAATATTAAGCGTTTTTCCTTCCATTGAGTGATTCTTACTCAAGATCCGAGACTGGCATTGGCTTGTTGGCCAAAGTCAATGCCTTTTTCCGTCGAGGATGTGTTTGAATCATGAGAGCTTTGTTCCATATTGGTGTCTTGTCCAAGTTGTAGTTTGTTGGCCAAAGTCAAGAAAACTTCTTGTCCATCGACATTGATTACGAAGCTTTCCATGGTCAATGGGTCGCGCTTAACTGGGATCACTAAGTTTGTTGTGACAAAGCCAAGGCTTAGTTGATTTAGAGGAAAAAGGTTAGGCAATATATTGGATATATTGGCATATATAAGATATATGTTTCAGACTTGGATGTCCCCCTACTGGATCTAGGAATTGGATGGGATCCAATTGATCTTAGAGATCTACCTAGTTAATTATCATACAATTTGTTGGCCAAAGTCAAGATTGTGTGATATTTAACGGGATCCTAGCCCGCTAGGAAACAAGGTTTCCCGAGTACTCGACAAAGGATTAGAGGCTCGCCGAAAAATAGTGGGAGGCAAGAATTGAATTTACAATATTCGTTTAATTACTTGCCATACGCGCTCAAACAAATATCATTCGTCAAATATATTAAATGTTAGTTGGACTAATATTTAAATCGTTGTTTTAATAAATAGTTGGACTATATTCAAACAATTAAATTATAGTTAATTAAATAGTTGGACTATTGTAATCATTATAATAAATAGTACATAAATCGTTGATTAAATAGTAGGACTATTAAAATCAAGATTAAATTGAAAGACTGACGTTTAAAACATGATCCTAGGGAAAATGTATTTAAATGGTTATATTTTCAAAATTGGGAATAAATTTCAGGATGGTCCTGGAAAATAATAAGTTACTTTATTTGATAAAATAACATATTATGCCTAAGCCCGGAGTTAAGCAAATAGTAGAGCATGATCTTTGGAAGATTCATGAGATGATAATTTAAGTGCTTAATCCATTAAGCTTGTCGCAGTAGACTCCTTAATTTTTGAATCAGAACTAAGGATTAGATCATTAAAGTATGATAATGAAATTGAAGGATCTTCAAAGAATCTATCCTTAGAATCTTAGAAGTGTAGGGGTTTTAGGGGCTAAATCCGGTAACGCAGCGGAAGCGGTGGAAAATCAAATTTTCCGATTTCAAAACTTTTTCTCGGATTAATTAAATAAACATATTTATTTAATATTCCAATAATCAAATTATGAAAATAAAATTCAATAAATCATATTTAGGTGAATTTACCGAATTGCCCTTACACTTGGTATTTTGTTCATTTTAGTCCGAAATTGATCAAATCAATTTTGAATGATTCTAAATCATTTCTAAGATGAACTTAGCATGTTCAAAACATCAAAACACCAAGGCAACACAAAATCCCAATTTTAAGCCATTTGGCTGAATGCTCCTAAAGGGGGGGATTTGTGCATTTTGTGATGTCATGCTCCAAAACACATCAATATGTAATCCAATCAACATGAAACTTTATATGCATCATATGCACATCCTTATACACACATAAATGAAAAGCCCCAAATTTGGAAGTGGTCATGAACCCTAATTTTTCAATTTCTTCAAATTGGACAAATTAGATCAAATTGGTTAAATCAATTACTTTAATCATCATTCTTCCATCCAATCAAAGCTCAACACAATGAAACAACTCAAGATCAAATCTAGGTCATCTTAGAGTGGGTCAACAACTCTAGATTAGCAACAAGGTTTCCAAAACCATAAAAGAATGCTTATAACTATAATAGTCATAAGCTTTCATCATCATACATGCCCAACACTTTCAACAAAACTTCCATCATCAAAAATACAAAGAATAAAGAAAACAATAACATAAGAACATCACAGATGTAGCCTAGATCCTAAGGAACATTTTCCTTTCTAATATTAAGTTGAAGAAACTTACTAAAATCCAAGCTTTCTTTGTTTTAGCCTTTCTTCCTCTCAAGCTTTCTTTGTTTCTTTTAATGGAGTTTATGTCAAAAGTGTATTAGGTTATGAATAAATGAAATGAAAAAACAATATATACTTGCACCAATAACACCTTGGCCGAATTTCACTAAAGGAAATGCAAGTCTTGTAATTTCAATTTCATTTCACTTTACATTTGATCAACTTGGTTAAATATCTTAAAACAACTTTAAAGACATTTAATTAAGTCAAAAAATGCAACTAAGAAAAATATAAATCTTATATTTTAAGTGTATGGCCGAATTTAGCAAGAAATAAAGAGAAAGATATTTTCATTTTTCAAACAATTTTGAACAAATATCTTAAGAAGTCAAAATCAATTTGACAACCTTTTTCTTTAATGTAAAGTCAAACATTTACACTTATAATCATTTCCTAACTTTATCATTTGGTGATATATTTATATTTTAATTATATTAATCATTTAACAATTAAATAATTAAATAATTAATTAAATACAAATATATCAAATATATGTATTATATTTACATTAAATATCTCAAATACATATATTGATGATATATGTCAAATGCCTCTATTTGACTATTTATTAATGTGTATTTAATAATATCATATATTAAATACAAATACACATTAATTAGGAAATGACGGTTCGGCCCGTTCGCATGTATTTTTCGTTTAACGTTTAAACGATTTATAAATAATCATCATTATTCATAAATGTTGCTCTAATGCTCTACGAGTATGTTTCATTATTGAGACTCTCTAGATTCAGGTATATCCGTCACAAAATCCAATTTCGTGTCCATAATTTATCAACCCGTAGATTATGACGATCACTGATAAACTAGCTGAATCATACAGGTCGAGGTAATTGCATACGTATAATCCCTCCGTCTCAGGTATCCAGATAATCCCAGAGATATAGATGTAAACGTCAAATCTCTATAGGTATTATCTCGTCGACGTATCAATTAACAATCTTTAAATAACACTCGGAACTTACTTCCGATGTATACAGTGGCCACAGATTTAACAGACTGCTAATTATATATGGACTACCTATGCTCTGTACTTAGAACTGATAGATCTTATCTTGATACACACAGGATATCCTGAGGATCGGTCCACACCCAACGAACAGGCGGAGGTCTGATCTAAATAGATCGGTGACTTGACTGTCATCTAAGTGTGGAGGATGTCTCATACATCCACAGTAGTATCTCAAGTCGAAGGACCACTATGCTACTCAACCCGAGAAGATTCTTATTGACGTTGGAGTACCATCCATTAAGAATCTTCGGTGAGCCGTTCAATGTTTATACACTATAAACACCTACACGTCTATACGAGTCTCCCCAGACTCATGGTTCACTGGGATAAACCATCGGACCAAGTCTCGATATACGACATGTACTGGTCTTAACGGATTTGACTAACCGACCCGTGTTAGTGAATCTTGACCAGGAACTATGTTTGATAATACATATATAACAGTGACACTTCCCAATGTCAATTACAAACTCCCTTTGTAACTGTATACTGTATTATATATTATCGGGCCTTTGTCTAATATATACATATAACTAAACCACATTTAGTTTCAATCTAATATTAATTAGATCGAATATGTATATAAGAACAAGAGGTGCAACCATAAATAAGTAATATTATGGAATAATGGGATGTTCGTATTCATGAATCAGACATAAATACGGTCCGGATTGGCGCTCTGAGCACCAACCCCAACAATTTCTCCCACTTGCTCTAGTGCCAATCCACGGTATTATATACACATCTCAATTTGTATCATATGCACATGGCCCTCAAAAGCTCACCCAGTACTTAAGAGGTAGGCAACAAAAAGCAGGTCTGCTATGACATATTGAGTTTGTCAAACAAACTCCATCGTTTCCCATAGTTAGCATCATTCATATTTTGTAGAATCTAAATTATACATTAATATGACACTGATGCTACATCAGTATTATGCTACAGCTACTAAGTTGTCCAAGTATTTAGGGATCAAATCCAAAAATACTATGAGGACAACCGCAAGCACAACACAAATTTAAAACTTCTAATTTATAAGGTCACTATGCAACTTCATAAGTCAATACTTCATAAGTTGCATTTAATTCTACTCAGTTAGTAGAATCATTCGTGACATTCCCACTGCATCTTTTGTGACACTTTATGACGTAGACTGTCTAACGTCATAATTAGTCTCAAAACTAATATGACCCTAATGGTTGCAGACTGTATTCTCCATGAATTAGAAACTCGTTCTTAATATCTCAAAGATCACAAAGAACGTGTTTCAAGATCCATCTTATGGTCTATAGGATATCAAAATAACTTGTAACAATTATTATTAAATCAATATCTTTAATCGCACATTATAAAGTATTTATTATGTCATCATCAAATGATACATAAGATTGATTAGACATTCTAATCAATATCTCTTTCGAAAAAGGAATCATCATTTACGAAAGATGAATACTTTATATAAGACACACAATAACTGTCCAACAGTTATACTAACTGTCATACAGATAGCCTAGTTATGTCCTTTATTAGATCATATCTAATGTACGAATAATAGGAGTATCTCACAAGTCTCTTGGTTTTATATCTTATATAAAACTTTATATCGTATATAACAGAGACTACTCCCACTGTTTTCACGGAGTAAAGAAGACTTAGGTAAACCTTTTTACCTCACAAAAATCTCATTATTACTATAATAATGATAATGTTGTTACGATATATAACACTAGAAAGTAATTTGTACGCTCCCACTAACCCTTTTATCACATATGTATTCTATATACTTTGACAAGATCAAACAATCTGACGATATCAAAAAATAGAGAAAACATATTTCTGGAAGACTTATCCGAGTCTACAATAGGCTCTGTAAGCTATTACAAAACTGCAATCTCAACAGAACACAAACTCTAGGGCCATTCCAGAATGAACTCTTCAAACAAAGAAATCACAACTGATCTCTTATCTGAATAAGTCATTCAAAAAACGCCATTTTGCATTCTTTAGTTAAAATGTACAATTTCATATTAACATTAACCAATATATCTCTAATTGTTCATTTAGTGTGACTAGAGATAAGTTTTCTCAGAATCTACAATAGATTGCTGAGTATAACTTTTCTCACTGTCATACTGTAAAGGTCAAACCTTTAACAAGCTCACACTGCTTTTGCTGCGCAAATAATTAGCACATATCATGAACTAATTCATAATGAAAGCTTAATCAAGTTCAAAACTTGATCGTAGTAAGCTATGGACAATCTTAGATCTATGGTTCAATGGTGAACTTCCCAAATCGATATCAAATATCGCTTCCATTATAAGTTATAGGATAATTTTCTTCAATAAGAAAACAACATAACCATTAAGTATCAAATACTCGTAAATGATTCTGATATCCTATTAGACTTATATAGAAGATGTATAAGGGTTGTTTCATCTTATTAATTACATAGTTCCATTTATAATTTATCATTCTCACATTTGACTTCAATAAGTCAAGTCTTTTTCTACAATAATTAACATCAGATGTTACACACCAAGTAATAAAATAATTTTATTACTTAGGATCGTAGGAAATATATTCTATTAAATAGAATACAATATTCTATTAAACAGAATAAACGATAAACTTTTACTTAGACCTCCAAGGTGTAAGTAATTTCCATTATATAACTATTATATAAAAGAAACATTCAAATCTTAAACTTTTCAAGATTCAGATTTTCTACATATACATATCATATATGTAACTGTAGAAATTAATGGAACATTAATTAAAGAGATTAATTAGTGTTACTGGAGCATAACCCCAAGAGTATTGAAACTAATTCGGTAACATTCAATATCAAACGAATCAAATCATATAAGATTCGATTGCTCCCACTACTCAATTCCATCAAGATGGAATCGTGGAAGAATAATATTGAATATGAATCATATTCACTGAATAACCTTAGAACTAATTGCTTTAAATTCATATGTTTGATCGTATCAAAAATCTTTGAACAGTTCAAAGACATGTAATGAATTTTAAGGATCAAGTTTTCAAAATATTTCAGATTGAATATATTTGAACAAGTCAAAAATGTTTAATCTACGTTTCATCAGAACAGATTGAAAGTTCTTGATACTTTCAAGACTTTCAATATGTGTTCCTTCAGAAACACGTAACTAAGTTATGACAATTCATCAACTAAGTTACGAAGTATAGAAAACTACCTTAAGCAATTACAATTTATTAAACTATATACATCCAATGTATCAGTTAAATAAATTTTGTGGTCCAATGACAATCATTGGTTAAATGAGATCTTAATCACTTTCCTGAATACAATATTCATTAAATGGATAAGGATGAGTGGTGTGATCTAGTATCAAACCATCCTTTACCATACGGAATAAGCATCCAATACTTAAGCGATTAAATTCATAAAGCACCGTTCTAAATTATTTACTTTACCGAATAATTTTTCTTAATGTTTATCTCTACGTCAATGACACTACTAGTTATATTTAAAATATATAACAATTGTTTATTAAGAACAAGTAACTATCCAATAGTTGCAAGTTTCAATATCAAATATCAAAACAATCGTTAACTAATATTTTTAAATAACTAGACGGGAGATCTGGTATCCAATACCTATAGTTGTAGTATTTGTGAAAAACGATATTTTCTATACACAACTTTACACATCTCATTTCTTTAGCTTTACTATTTGCATTCAACTATTCAAAACAATTGCAAATAATTGATTAGCAAATCGTGTCGGACACATTGCCTCTAAAGGTAATTAAAGCTAAGAAACGTCATTACTAGATAAACAAATACCTAATTGGACTTTCTTAATGCCAGTCAAGAATCTCGAGACATGAACTAATTCAAGTCAATTCTTACTGCATAAGAAACTATTCTCTCTAAAGTATTATATCCTAGAAGGGATATCTATCTAGATTATCTATCATGACTTAGAAACTAAGTCATTAACCATCTTTATTTTTCAAGAAAATCGGAACAACAGTTCCCGATGGTTTAGACCAATCTAATAATATCATAGTCTATTAGTATCTAGAACCTATTCTAGAATGACTGCAACCAAGAGTCTAGTCAGATAACATATCATAATATGTGTGCAGTGAATTAAAAGTTTAATTCTATCTAATATAGATTAAGGAAAACAAACAAGCGGCTATTTCCATAATAATACACACTGCCTAAGTTAAGGAATTTTTTAAACTTAGCAGTGCCTCCCATTATTTTGCGTAATACCGTAATCCCCAACAGAAAAACGAGAATTCAATAATTAAATCGAATTCCATAATGGGAAGAGAACTCCATGAATATATTTCGACTCACAGCAGAGGCACGGTATATTCACAGGTAGACAACTCATTGTCAATCACTCACTAGTGACTCCGAGGTTCTGGTCCTGGTCGTTTCTCGTTGTCGCTGCTAAGGCAGGCCCACAAGGAGACGTACCAAGGTTAAACTTGTCAATGATAAACTCAAGTTACTTGAGTAACCCTGACAGCTAGGGCACATTCAGGATTCCGCTTTCGCTTGAATTTATCTAGTATCTAATATACATTCGGCATAAATAAATTTCTATCAGCTACACCCTCACTGCAGAGGCACGGTCTCGGATGTAGTCAATGAAAAAATATTTATAAACCGTATTGACAAGACGGACCAAGAAACAAGTATTCCAAATATTAGTTACTTTAAAACCTTATTAAACGGGGATATTCCATTAAGTGTCATACACCCTAAATCTAATCAAATTAGATTATAACAAGCATGTATAAAGTCAAGAAAACATGATTGAACATTGAATAAAACAAGCTAATCATTTTATGGAGGCCTAGAATCAGACTCGCTCTGATACCATTTTCTAGGGGTTTTAGGGGCTAAATCTGCTAACGCAGTGGAAGCGGTGAAAAATCAAATTTTCCGATTTCAAAACTTTTTCTCGGATTAATTAAATAAACATATTTATTTAATATTCCAATAATCGAATTATGAAAACAAAATTCAATAAATCATATTTAGGTGAATTTACTGAATTGCCCTTACACTTAGTATTTTGTTCATTTTAGTCTGAAATTGATCAAATCAATTTTGAATGATTGTAAATCATTTCTAAGATGAACTTAGCATGTTCAAAACATCAAAAAACCAAGGCAACACAAAATCCCAATTTTAAGCCATTTGGCCGAATGCTCCTAAAGAGGGGGATTTGTGCATTTTGTGATTTCATGCTTCAAAACACATCAATATGTAATCCAATCAACATGAAACTTTATATGCATCATATACACATCCTTATACACAACATAAATGAAAATCCCCAAATTTGGAATTGGTCATGAACCCTAATTTTTCAATTTCTTCAAATTGGACAAATTAGACCAAATTGGTTAAATCAATTACTTTAATCATCATTCTTCCATCCAATCAAAGCCTCAACACAATGAAACAACTCAAGATCAAATCTAGGTCATCTTAGAGTGGGTCAAAAACTCTAGATTAGCAACAAGGTTTCCAAAACCATAAAAGAATGCTTATAACTACAATAGTCATACGCTTTCATCATCATACATGCCCAACACTTTCAACAAAACTTCCATCATCAAAACACAAAGAATAAAGAAAAGAATAACATAAGAACATCACAAGATGTAGCCTAGATCCTAAGGAACTTTTCCTTTCTAATAGTAAGTTGAAGAAACTTACTAAATTCCAAGCTTTTCTTGTTTTAGCCTTTCTTCCACTCAAGCTTTCTTTGTTTCTTTTAATGGAGTTTATGTCAAAAGTGTATTAGGTTATGAATAAATGAAATGAAAAACAATATATACTTGCAACCAATAACACCTTGGCCGAATTTCACTAAAGGAAATGCAAGTCTTGTAATTTCAATTTCATTTCACTTTACATTTGATCAATTTGGTTAAATATCTAAAAACAACTTTAAAGACATTTAATTAAGTCAACAAATGCAACTAAGAAATATATAAATCTTATATTTTAAGTGTATGGCCGAATTTAGCAAGAAATAAAGAGAAAGATATTTTCATTTTTCAAACAATTTTGAACAAATATCTTAAGAAGTCAAAATCAATTTGACAACCTTTTTCTTTAATGTAAAGTCAAACATTTACACTTATAATCATTTCCTAACTTTATCATTTGGTGATATATTTATATTTTAATTATATTAATCATTTAACAATAAATAATTAAATAATTAATTAAATACAAATATATCAAATATATGTATTATATTTACATTAATATCTCAAATACATATATTGATGATATATGTCAAATGCCTCTATTTGACTATTTATTAATGTGTATTTAATAATATCATATATTAATATAAATACACATTAATTAGAAAATGACGGTTCGGCCCGTTCGCATGTATTTTTCGTTTAACGTTTAAACGATTTATAAATAATCATCATTATTCATAAATGTTGCTCTAGTGCTCTACGAGTATGTTTCATTATTGAGACTCTCTGGATTCAGGTATATCCGTCACAAAATCCAATTTCGTGTCCATAATCTATCCACCCGTAGATTATGACGATCACAGATAAACTAGCTGAATCATACAGGTCGAGGTCATTGCATACGCATAATCCCTCCGTCACAGGTATCCAGATAATCCCAGAGATATAGATGTAAACGTCAAATCTCTATAGGTATTATCTCGTCGACGTATCAATTAACAATCTTTAAATAACACTCGGAACTTACTTCTGATGTATACTGTGGCCACAGATTTAACAGACTGCTAATTATATATGGACTACCTATGCTCTGTACACAGAACTGACGGATCCTATCTTGATACACACAGGATATCCTGAGGATCGGTCCACACCCAACGAACAGGCGGAGGTCTGATCTAAATAGATCGGTGACGTGACTGTCATCTAAGTGTGGAGGATGTCTCATACATCCACAGTGGTATCTCAAGTCGAAGGACTACTATGCTACTCAACCCGAGAAGATTCTTATTGACGTTGGAGTACCATCCATTAAGAATCTTCGGTGAGCCGTTCAGTGTTTATACACTATAAACACCTACACGTCTATACGAGTCTCCCCAGACTCATGGTTCACTGGGATAAACCATCGGACCAAGTCTCGATATACGACATGTACTGGTCTTAACGAATTTGACTAACCGACCCGTGTTAGTGAATCTTGACCAGGAACTATGTTTGATAATACATATATAACAGTGACATTTCCCAATGTCAATTACAAACTCCCTTTGTAACTATGTACTGTATTATATATTATCGGGCCTTTGTCTAATATATACATATCACTAAACCACATTTAGTTTCAATCTAATAGTAATTAGATCGAATATGTATATAAGAACAAGAGGTGCAACCAAAATAAGTAATATTATGGAATAAGGGGATGTTCGTATTCATGAATCAGACATAAATACGGTCCGGATTGGCGCTCTGAGCACCAACCCCAACAAGAAGTACTAAATTGCAATACTTAACTTTTGGAGAGTTAATGACTATTCTCAAGGAGACAAAGTCAAAATTTGCAATAAGGCAAGTAGCGCAAGGCGCACCTTACTTCGATATTCTAGAAACCCGAGGCTTGGCCAAAGGCTTCTGGAATATGAAAAGGGCAAAGGCAAAATCATTATAATCTTCTAGGAGGATAAAAGGACATATCCTAAAATGTCTGCATAAAATGTGGCAAACGGGATCGCGGAAGCGTGACTATCGTTTGGACAAAGCAGACATGAAGGAATTGAAGACGAGCAAAGCTCTCACTTCAAATATGTTTGTCAACATTATGTTCACTACTAGTATTAAAATTGGATTTTAAATACTTAGTGTGGTACATAAAATATATGTATTTATGTTCAGAATCTGTTTTGAACAGGATACTGACTTTAATGGAGATTTAATCTACAAATCGGAAACGGGACGAAAGTCGCTGTTTTAACCGTAGATACCTATGTTTAGGAACTACCCTCGGGTGTGTACCTAAATTTGGAAACTGTTATAATGTAACTAGTTTGACTAGAAAAATTATCTCTATATCAGTGTTTAACCCGATGCGGGTGAACCTTTTATATTCTAGAACACTAAAGTGTTTTATTTTATAAAGATGATATTGAGATAAACACATTAGATGTGAATAACAGAATTTATATTTTGAATATAAATAAATCTCAAATATATAACATGACAAACAAATCGCTCAAACTGATTTGATCAGAAGAAACCAATTGTAGGTTATCATAGAGTACCATAAGAATAGTACTTATACAACTCACATGAGAATAATGTAATTGTTGCTCACCATGCGGTTTTTCCTATGTGGTTATCATGGACGTGAGTTTCATGGTGGTTAGGGGCTGATCTTGGTTGGGTTTTGTTCCTACAAAATCAGTATTCAAAGTTCTTGGGGTTTTGAGAAAGATGATTGGGGTTTGCTTGGTTTCCAACCCAAGTGAGTTCTTGTCATTTGGTATCATGAGCTTAGGGTTCTGAGGTCTGATTTCCTATCCTTTGTGTTTTTTTAATCTTGTATTCATCTTTGTTCTTTGTTGATTTAATTTCGGCATCAAGGTTTTACTTCCACCTTGATTCGGCCATTGTTGGATCTTGTGTTTCTTGCTGATTCTTGGTGATTTGTGATCAAAATATCATGAATAACATTCTTCTTTGAGTGTTTTTTGATTGATCATGAGTATTTCTTTGAGTTAAGCTTTGGCTACTTAGGTCAAAATTGGGGCTTTTGTGTTCTTTGCTTGAATCAAGTGTTTGTTGTTAATTGTAAGTCTAGGACGTGTTTAACATTGTTATTAGTTTCAAAAATCAAAAAAAAATGCATCAGGTCAGATTCGGCCAAGGAAGAACCATCACCACCTTGCTTTTTTTCTTGCCATATGCATGTCACTTAGCTTGTTTTCAATAGGTATTGTTCATATCTACTTTGAGAAAATCAGATTGCACTTCATACTCCTAGCATTTGCTTGAACTAGCTTGTTTGCAATCTTTGTGAAGTTGTTGCAATCTTGTGAATTGTGAGGAAACAAGTGTTTTGATTGTTGTGGTGAGCATTTGAGTGAATGAGTGTTGAAACAAAATGAAATGATTATGGATTGATGAGGCGTGAGACTCTTGAAGTTTACTTATGCTTGTGTGTTAACTTTGTGAGACAAGTCTGGTTGCTTTGTTACACATATTGTCCGTGAGTAAGATGCTTGATGTGCTTATGTTGAAGCATGAATTAACAAGTGTGCTTGCTGATTTGCGTGAGCCATCATTAGCTTGACATTGGATTTGTGTTGAAATCATTAGCATGACATTGAAAATGGAAGCACTCATGAGCTTGACATGGAAATTTGAGTAGCCATCATTGCATTTGAGAGGTGCTTGAAGAGGCAACTGCTGCATCACCAAGTTAATTGGAAAAATTGTTTAGTTGGTTTGTAACTTACCATTGCCGAATTGACATGCTTACTTGACCTACTTTTAAGCTACTTACGTAAGCAGCTGAGTCACCTACTTGTTTTGAAAAAAAAAGAAAAGAATTGGTCGCATTGTGCTTAGCTTGATTAGACCATTTGCAAGTTGATTGGATTGCTTTACATGAGTTACATTGATATTTGATTTGGTGTTATTGGTTTGAGCTTGAAAGACTATATTTGTGTTATAGCCGAATTGAAATCCTTTGTGCTTCATTGTGTTTCATTGGAGTGTAAACACTTGTGAGTGTGTGTGAGAAAAAAGAAAGGTGAGCTCAAACACTATAGCGAGTGACCACAAGATTGCTTCAGTGACACGTTGATTGCTTGCTTGCTTATTTATTGCATTTAGCTAACTCGTCATTCTTTCTTATTATGAGCACTCTAGCTATAGGTTTCTTTCGATTGAGTCTCCGTGATTACTTATCTTATTTGCTTTATTCCACATGCTCTATATACATTGTGTTTTCTGCTAGCTTGTGGACTACATCTTAGTTGACCATTCTGAGAATTGAGTTGATTTGTAATTGAATTGAGGAAGAACTCAAGAGTGGTAAAAGCAGTGAGTGTGAGCACAGTATCGGGTAAAAGCCAATAGAGTGCAAACACGAGTGGAGTGATATAATTGAGTGTAAACACGTGAGATTGTGAGCTTGAGAGGATTTTTGCATATCGTATTACTTTCTTGTTATTACTGATTTGTTTGTTGAGCTTTGAAATAGCAGGTGCTAGTTTAACCGTCGATAAGAAGCTTGCAGCTATGGATTGAAATTTTACAGATATGATGGAGAATATGAATGCTGCATTGGAAAGGTTGTCCAAGAGTGTAGAGAGTATTCAGTCGGGCAGTGTTCCCAGAGCACCACCACCTCAGAATGTACCACCACCTCATAATGTACTACCACCTCATAATGTACCACCACCTTATAATATGCCACCACGACGAGTACCACCGCAACATATACCATCAGATGAAGAAGAAGCTGAGAATGACTTTGATGATCTTGATGATGTTGAGGAGAGATTTCAGCCTAGACAAGATAAGAGGCATGGTAGGGGGTTTGGTAGAGGGTGTGAATGAGGTTTGATGGGAGACATAATAGGAGGGATAGACGATTTAATGATAGAGGTGCATTTGATGATAGGCGAGGGGATTATGATCGAAGGGTTATGGTAGACAGGGGACTTAGATGGAGATCTAGGTAGCATTAAAATCAAGATACCAACCTTTCAGAGGAAGAATGATCCCGAGGCTTATTGGAATGGGAGAAGAAGATTGAGCTGATATTCAATTGCCATCACTACTCAGATGAGAAGAAAATCAATCTGGCAGCTATTGAGTTTACTGATTATGCCATGATATGGTGGGATCAGCTTGTTGCTACTCGAGAAGAAACTATAAGAGACCAGTTCAGACTTGGGAAGAACTCAGAGGTCTTATGAGGAGAGGTTCATTCTGAGCCATTACTACCGTGAGTTGTATCAGAAGCTACAACTTTGTATCAGGGTACCAGAGTGTTGAGGATTACTACACAGAGATGGAAGTTTCCATGATCAGGGCGAATGTAGTTGAGGATGCAGAGGCTACTATGGCACGGTTTCTTGGAGGCTTAAATAGGGAGATTGCCAACATGGTGGAGTTACATCATTATGTTGATTTGGAGGACATGCTTCACATGGCTATCAAGGTAGAGAGGCAACTCAAGAAGAAGGCCACATCCAGATTTGGTACTCAGACTACTTCTACTTGGAAGGGGAAATGGGTTCCGAATGAGAAGCGAGATGGAGGCTTTAACAAGCCTAGAGGTGATTTCAGTGGAGGCTTTAACAAGCCTAGGCCGAACCTAGTGGTAAGGGTAAAGAGGCTGCAGAATCGAGTAAACCTAGACCTAAACCTGAGGGTACAGCTACGAGAACTAAGGATGTCAAGTGTTTCAAGTGTTTGGATGGCATGGGCAATTATGCTTCACAAGTGTCCCAATAGGCGCACCTTAGTGATTGACAAGAGCGGAGATGTGTACTCTACAGATGATGAGGTTGAGGATGAGATGCCGGAGTTAGAAGATGCTAGTGACCACGAGGAGCTGCATACCCTTTAGATAACTTATCCCTAGTTGTTAAGCGTGCTTTGACAGCACAAGTTGTTGAGGATGGAAGTGATCAGCAGAGAGAGAACATATTCCACACCAGATGCCGTGTGAATGGTAAGGGTTGTAGTATGATTATAGATGGAGGCAGTTGTGTACCAATGTGGCTAGCACGGCTTTGATTGAGAGATTGGGGTTGAGTTGCTTGAAGCACCCCAAGCCTTACAAGTTGCAGTGGTTAAATGATTGTGGTGAAGTGAAGGTAACGAAGCAGGTATTATTGAGCTTTACCATTGGGCCTTACACAGATGATGTTCTATGTGATGTGATTCTGATGCATGCGGGTCATACTTTTGGGGAGGCCGTGGCAGTTTGATAAAAAGTGATTCATGATGGGTTCAAGAATAAGTATTCATTTCAACATAAAGGGAAACCCATTACACTATACCCACTTACACCAAAGCAAGTCCATGAAGATCAGGTTAAGTTGCAACTTGAGAGGGATAAAGCAAAGGGCGAGTGCAAACACTAACTTGGGGGAAACTAGTGAGAGTGTGAAAAATAAGGCCAAGGCCGAGAGTTTACCCAATGGAAGTGAGAGTGAAAGTAAGGGGGACACCAAAGGGAGAGTGAAAAGAAGTTTCTACATGGGTGAGGGTGAAGCGAGGAGAGCTTTCAAGACTAGCAGCCTGATGCTATTGTTAGTTTACAAGGAGCCCCATGTTTATTTTTCTAACACTGATCATTTGCTTCCTATGTCTATTTCATCTCTTTTGCAGGACTACAACGATGTACTGACTGAAGACATTCATTGTGGGCTTCCACCCATTAGAGGCATTGAGCACCAGATAGACTTCGTACCTGGAGCAGTCATTCCCAATAGGCCATCCTATAGAAGCACTCCTGAGGAGACAAATGAACTTCAACGGCAAGTGCAGGATTTGATGGACAAAGGGTATGTAAGGGAAAGCATGAGTCCTTGTGCAGTATCAGTGCTTCTAGTTCCTAAGAAAGATGGGACATGGCAGATGTGTGTTGATTGTCGAGCCATCAATAATATAACGGTAAAGTATCGCCATATTATTCCTAGGCTAGATGACATGTTAGATGAATTGCATGGTTCCAAGATATTTAGTAAGATTGATTTGAAAAGTGGATACCGTCAAATTCGCATGAGAGAGGGAGATGAGTGGAAAACCGCATTTAAGACCAAATATGGATTATATTAATGGTTAGTTATGCCATTTGGTCTTACAAACGCACCTATCACATTTATGAGATTAATGAATCATGTTATGCGTGCCTTTATAGGTAAGTTTGTTGTGGTATACTTTGATGACATCTTAGTTTACAGTTGATCGATTGAGGAGCATGAATTACATTTGAGACATGTACTTGATGTTTTACGAAAAGAACAACTGTATGCTAACTCTGACAAATGCACATTTTGCATGGATATAATTATTTTTCTTGGCTTTGTTATGAGTGCAGATGGCATCGAGGTAGATGTGGAGAAGGTGAAGGCAATTCAGGAATGGCCTACACCAACTACAGTGACAGAAGTCCGAAGCTTTCATGGATTAGCGAGCTTCTATAGGAGATTTGTCAAGGACTTCAGTAGCATTGCCGCGCCATTGACCGAGGTAGTAAAGAAGACAGTTGGCTTTCAATGGGGCGAGGCGTAAGAGCGAGCATTCCAGGATCTTAAAGCGAAGTTATGCAGTGCACCCATTTTGGCACTACCCAACTTCGAGAAGACATTTGAAATTGAGTGCGACGCATCAGGGTTAGGTATTGGAGCAGTTCTTATGCAAGAAAAGTGGCCAATAGCATATTTTAGTGAGAAGCTGAATGTAGCAGCTTTGAGGTACCCCACGTATGATAAAGAGTTATATGGGCTTGTGAGAGCACTTCAGACGTGGCAGCACTACTTGTGGCCTAAAGAGTTCGTGATCCACACCGACCATGAATCATTAAAACACTTGAAGGGTCAAGGTAAGCTGAATAAGCGACACGCAAAATGGATGGAATTTGTTGAGTCATTTCCATATATTATACGCTATAAGCAAGGTAAAGAAAACATCGTGGCTGATGCATTATCTCGCAGGTATACTCCTTTGCCTGTACCTAGTGAACCTTGGATTGATATATCGATGGATTTTTTGTTAGGTTTGCCAAGGACAAAGAGGGGTAGAGATTCAATCTTTGTTGTAGTTGATAGGTTTAGTAAAATGGCTCATTTCGTTGCATGTCATAAAACCGATGATGCTACAAACATTGCAGATTTATTTTTTAGAGACATAGTGCGACTCCATGGTATACCTAGGAGTATTGTATGTGATAGAGATGTTAAGTTCCTTAGCCATTTTTGGAAAGTGTTGTGGGCTAAACTAGGCACCAAACTATTGTATTCTACCACATATCACCCACAAACTGATGGACAAACGGAGGTAGTTAATAGGACTTTATCTCAATTATTGCGCACTATAGATGGTAAGAATTTTAAAAGTTGGGAAGATTGTTTGCCATTTATTGAGTTTGCATATAATCGTAGCATTCATTCTTCTACATCATTTTCACATTTTGAGATTGTTTATGGTTTTCAGCCACTAACTCCATTGGATTTGTTACCATTACCTATTGATGAGCATACATGGTTAGATGGCAAAAGGAAGGCTGATTTGGTGAAGCATATCCATGAGAAGGTAAAAGAGCACATTCAACCGAAAGAACGAGCAATATGCTTCTCATGCAAATAAGGGAAGAAAACGTGTAGTCTTTCAACCTGGTGATTGGGTTTGGGTACACATGCGTAAAGAGAGATTTTCGAAACAGCGTAAATCCAAGCTACAATCGAGAGGAGATGGTCCTTTTCAAGTCTTGGAAAGGATCAATGACAATGCATATAAGTTGGATTTGCAAGGTAAGTACAACGTCTCTGCTACTTTTAATGTTTCTGACTTAACTCATTTTGATGCAGGTTCAGATTCGAGGTCAGATACTTTTCAACAAGGAGAGAATGACATGAGTCCAACCACACCAGAGACATTACAGGATGCAACTAACAACTTGGAAGAACCAATGCAGTTGCCAACAGGGCCAATCACACTCCAAAGAGCAAAGAAGATCAGAGAGGCCTTTGCGGGACTAGCTCAGAGCTATGTGACCAGTTGCAGCAACCAAGTCAAGTGCACACCAGAGACACATATGGGCATAACCAGAGAGGTCCCCAAGCTATTTCATTTGACCCAGATCAGCTCAGACTGAAGCATAGTAGAGCAGCTTCAGCACCAGCACCCTTTTGACCCGATTTCACCCATTTTGGGACTATGTTGAATTCGGCAAAATGGGGGCATTTTTGTCATTTTTGCTCGACATTTTTACTTTATTTATGATGTAATTAGCATGGTTGACTATGCCATTAGGCTTAATTATGCTTAGATTTGTACTTAGCCGGAAGCACGTCAATTTACTATAACATGTAAGCACCTTAATTAGCTTAAGTGAGATTAGCTTCTAATCTTTGTTTTAAGTTTATTTAGGTGCAAAAGGACCTTAATGGTCGTGGTTGAGGTGCTTGACTTAGGGCTTTTGGTAATTTTAGCTCTAGGGTCATTTTAGCCTTTTTACTCTTTTGTAACCCTTATTATATGCCTCTTCTTTGTATTTTTGGACAACCAACGTAATATACAGAATTTTGAAAGAGAGAAAAGCTTGAGCTTTCCATGGCTATGGCCAAAACCTTGTTGAGGAAGGGATTCCCCTTTTCAAGTTCAAATTGACTTATCTAAGCTTCGCAACTTAGTGGCGTCTCCATTGCTAGCAAAATACAATCTGATTTCATGCTTGTGGTTATCATGGACGTGAGTTTCATGGTGGTTAGGGGCTGATCTTGGTTGGGTTTTGTTCCTACAAAATCAGTATTCAAAGTTCTTGGGGTTTTGAGAAAGATGCTTGGGGTTTGCTTGGTTTCCAACCCAAGTGAGTTCTTGTCAAGACTAGTATTACACTTGTGCGCGTTGTGAGGGCACAACGGCATAGTTCTCATATATTTGGGTATAGGATACTCATGCAAGTGTAATAGGAGGTTGTGTTTTACCGATGGTACGTGAAACAGCTTCACTCTGGATAGACCACATCGGGATTCCATTGGTAGTATGACTATATGTCTATGGAAGTCCGAAATCAGGGTAGGTGTATTTGGTCTTAACCTGAGACTTGCACCGCTAATACTTACGACAATCAATATACTTTGGTTTTGGTCGTCTATGACTTTAACCGGTTTCTGTGTACGCCTCTTCTGGGTATATCGAGAATCGTAGTGTGTTGGGTGTGATGTAGAGACGAAAGTATCACTCCAGTCATATGGAGATGATGGTCACGTAGGATACAAGACTGGTTCTCTCAAATGCTGCAACTATCGGGATATTATGACAAGGTCATGTATATCCGATTATAGAGACTAGTCACCAGACATCCAATATGTGCTTCGTACGGGGC
The DNA here is from genome assembly GCA_019454045.1 of Zanthoxylum bungeanum. Classification (NCBI taxonomy): domain Eukaryota; kingdom Viridiplantae; phylum Streptophyta; class Magnoliopsida; order Sapindales; family Rutaceae; genus Zanthoxylum; species Zanthoxylum bungeanum. The sequence goes on from SKCR01031830.1 coordinate 99,467, forward strand.
AGACACAATTCCAGCCCCAGGTCTAGCACGTGATCATCCGATACTGGATAGACATACACAATACTACGTATATTACGCCTGATATAGATCGCTTATTCATGTAAGCATGTTTCTTGAGAATTGGGTAGGCATGGCGCTTTCCTAGAAGCCAACCTTGTCTTGTAAATCGGTATAAACGTAGTACTGGGTACTTACGTGTTCGGATATTCCGACGACCGTATTTACTGCCAACATATTCGGGGATCTCATGGGTCGCTTCCCGAAGATTCACCGATGATGTATGACTCGCACTTTATTAATCTGGGATTAATTAGATGAGAGAGAAAATTAATCTGGGATTAATTACAGAGATATTTTATTTAGCATAAAATATTAATTAAAGAGAGAGAACGATTAATTTGGAATTAATCGATAAATTAATATATTCGATATATTAAACGAAATTGGATGTCGACGCGGAATTAAAATTAGATTTTAATTCAGGCGAACGAATTAATTTAGAATTAATTCTTTAGCGATGTGAATAGTAATTATGCTAGGCATGATTATTTAATTAAATTAGATTTAATTACGTCTCGACGGGAATTCGTTAATTTGGAATTAGTGAACCCGAGCCCGGAAGTGTTTGCGAGCGCATTCACATTTCGAATTCGAGTGCGGCACGCAAGTCACATCAAGCGTCAAATCGCTAGTCGCATCTAGCGTCACATCGCACATCATTCAAGTGATAGATGTCTTTCACTTTGAGTGATTGACACCAGTCACTATTCATGAGTGATGTGACTTGATGGAGGTGGTTGGAATGTTAAAAGGCTTGTACCTTTGACTTTTAGAAAATTGAAAAATGGTATATGTTAATTGATTTTGGAAATTAATAAAACAATTACACATTTTTTCCCCTCTCTCTCTTGCAATTTTTTACGGTTTGGAGCCAAAAACTCTCCTCATTCCATCTCTCTCTCTCTCGTCCTTAGAGGCAATTTTTCTCTCTTCACTGGTTTCTAAAAACCGTGAGTCTTGGAGAAGAAGAGAATGAATTTTTGGCAAAATCAAAGGTGCTAGCACACTCTATGAGGCATACACGGTGAAGGGAAACCATCTCATGAGCATGGAATCACAATTGTTGAAGCTTGGAGCTTGGAGCACACATGGAGGATAAAAACCCACCTTGGCCGAGAGCTTCACCAACAAGGAGGAAAAAGATTTTTCTTCGATGCATCCAATATGTTCATTGTGAGTATGATTCTGCCATTCTCCTTTGTGTATTCACATGTGTTTTATGCTTGATAATTGATCATTGGGACCTTAAAGAATTCCAACAGTTATGTTTTTGACCCTCTGTGATGCTCGTAGGGGTTTGCCCAACTGCAGTGGGCCGACCCGACCTTATTTCAACAGGGGATCATTTCATTCAATGTCCGATCTATGCGTAAGATTCGGGCGGCGCTCGTTTATGTTTCGTCCAGTGAGTTATGATGGATGCTCGATATGGTTTTACGATAATGGATTTTGAAACTAATTTTGTTTACAGTAAAAGAGTTTTTCAATTTTATTTTCGAAATGGTTTTTGAAAGAGATCGTTTTACGTTTTCTATTTTGAATAATGACAGAGGTTGACAGATTTCAGACTATCAACATCATATGAGCATGTATGATTATTTGTCACTTCTGGCCGTGACAATGGATTTATTTGTTGATAGAAAAGATTATGTTCGTCATAAGTATATGTATGTAAATTTATAGTTAGACATGGATCTTATGTGTATAGTGATGGCTATGTGTGCTATGTGGTCAGCCACACAAAGTTGTATGTGCAATGGGATATATACGTATGTAAACTTTGATATTGATGTCGTTTACATATATGATATAGAATGGCATGATGTGAAATGAATGAGTTCCGTCTTGTATTATGGACGAAAGAGATAGTATGAAATTTGTGTGAAGTTTTTCATTTTGAAACCGTATTTGGATTGCATGAAAGAACATGTGCTATTTTCCTCGTTTTGGATGATGTATTTGATTGGCTATATAGAATTCGTGTTCGAATTTCTTTTTCTGTTGATGGATGAGCTTGAAATGGTTTAAGCGTGTTCTTATGAATGAATGTGAATTGAAATGACAAGTTTGGCTTGATTTAGGCATGAAATGTTTGATTCGATGTGTTTTGTTTCGAAATAACATGATTCGTATTGATGTATGAAATACGTGACTTTCGAAAAGGTGTAAGTGAGGCGATTTCTGAATACGGACAAGATGTTAATGTACGTATGATTGGTTTCGAATGATCAGAAATAAGGATTGAGAAATTTCGAGGACGAAATTTTTATAAGGAGTGGAAGATGTAATATCCCGAGTTTTTTCGGAACACTATTAGAATGTTTCCGAATTAAAGTTAAGGATTTGGAATGGAATGGTAATCGAAAATCGGAGTTTATATGTTGGGAAATAGTTTGGAATGTTTTAAAGTGAATATTGGTCGCGTTAGAAAACGTGTGGTTTCGAGAACCAGTTACGCGAATTCTGATTTTATCATTATACGCGTAAAGGATTCTTATTTCGGTTATAAAACTTTCAAAAGAACTCCGATTGAGCTGATTCTTAGACCATCAGACTCGTTTGTCCGAGACGAACAACTTTCATGTTGAATATTGTTTAAAATTTGCATCATAAGGGCTTTAATAATGCGATATTTCTAGAAATTTTCATGACATGCGGCCTGAATGCAATTTTCGGGGGTGTGAACGTAAATTTCAGAAAATTTCTTATAAATACCCCAGAGTTTCTTCTTATTACAAAAATGGTAGACTTCACCAAATCACCCATATGACCCCCTCATCCCCAAGCATGATTTTGAGCTCCCATGGTCGCGACGGCGGCCTGTCGGCCACCACCGGCCGGCGCAACCAGCCGCGGGGTGCGACGGCCACCCATACACCTTGTGGTGGCCAGTGATGACCCCCAAATCGTAGGAACCGGTGAAAAAAGTGAGGGAAACATGCGAGTTGAATTTTCCCGATCCCGGTTCGTCGCTTCGTTTCACGACCCGAGCCACCCATCAAATCGAAACTCTCGGAGAGTACTATAAGTTGGCGCTGACAGATTTTCCGATCCGTTCTCGGTTGCAAGAAAAACGAGAGAAGAAGATTTAGATGAATAGTGACCCACGATGAACAATAGGTTCGATCAGAATACAGTCGATTCCAGCGCGTTCGTGGGATCGTTTGGAGTCTGTATATGCCCTTGAAATCTCGGAAAGACCTCCTGGTAAAATCCGTAAATTTTAAGTTTATCCTTAAATGTTCGAATGTTTCTAGTAGCTTCGTAGAATAGAATATTGATATGAATTGAATTGTTTGAGTATTAGTATATTTAATAAGAGTATTTGATAGAATTCGAGTGAAAACGGAATGAGTTTGATCGATCCGATAGAATATGCAAGTTTCCCGTAAAAGTGGGTTTTCGCAAAGAATGATATGTTTTGATTTTAGCGATAGTTATGAGTTATATATGATATTACGAACATGATTTGATAAATTCGGGAAGGTTTGGAGGGTTCGGAATCCTTCCGTTGCGTTTGCAGAAATTTTTTAGGAAGATTTTCTAAAAACACGTAAACCGAGAGTTTAAGTTAACTGACCACTTGGAATAGTTTATAACGATGTTTTAATTTTATTGAAACTGACAGTTTTGAAAATGGACTTGATTTGGTTATACTGGAAAGATCCAGGATTTTATCATAGTTTAGTCGAGAACTCCGTAAGTTATGATTTTGACTGTTTTTTGCTATTTGTTTTGGCAGAGTTGATTAGAACCTGGAGTGCTCACGAAGCCAGGTAAGTAACTCATGCGATGAGAGCTTAATGGGTGTTTTCATGTTTTGAATATACATATATATCGGTATAGATGATTGATATGTTAGGTTAAACAAAAGATAGTTAAGAAGTACTTTGAGAAAGAGTTCAAGGTTATTTGTAGTTAAGTGAAACGACCATCGCAGGTTTGACTTTTGTTATTATCATTATACAAAGTAAGAGGTCTAATGGTATTAATGTTTGTACGTATGTATTGATATTTTTGATAAGCTTAATGTCTATGTGTATGTATGAATGTATGTAAATGTATGAATATGTAACGATATGAAATTATGTATGTGAATGAATATGAAAATGTGTAAGTATATGAGTATGTATTCGTATATGCATATTATGAAAATGAATATGATCGAACGTTAAATGAAGAGATATGAGGATTGTATGGGATATGAGATTTGATTTCGTAATGAGGTGTATATTCGTAAGTTTGAAGTATATGTATGAATATTAGTATTTGAATGATGTTTAGATTGTTTGTCGTGTATGTGCTTGTTTATGAGAAATCATGTGATGAGTTTATGTTATATGGTATGTGAGCCTGTTTTTTTGTTTGATTTGATTATGTGATCTTTGATGTATTGATTGTTGTGTGTGCTTCTTAGTTGGTTGCGTGATGACTGTAGATATGTCTGAGTGTGTGTATGTGTGTGATGGAACCTGTGATATGTATGGGTTATGTTGCTTATGTGAGATGAATGGATGATTTGAAACCGATGTAAATATCAGATATTATAGAGTGTGTTTGCTAAGTTGTATTGATATGTACGCATTTGTGTAAGGGTTCTGAAATTATATTTGCATGTATATAAAAGAAGTGTGCTACGGTATGTATGAATGTATAAGAAACCCAAGTGTTACGCTTTTGTAAAGTTATTGTGGATTAAAGAACGTTAAGAAAAGATTTTGTTGATATTGAAGAAAGAGGTTTTAGTATTACAGATAGTTTGTAACTGAACAGAAGAAAGTTTGTTAGATTTACCGATTTGATTATATTTCAAAAATATTTACTGTGATAAGTATTAATATGTGACTTCATGTTTCAACATTGAAATGGTTTCGATGTTATGTAATGTACTTTATAATTTCGAATCAATGTTTCGTGTGCTTTGAATCTTTAGCCACTACATTGAAAATATGTAAGCTCTCGGAGAGTATTACAAGTTGGCGGTGACGGATTTTCCGATCCGTGCTCGGTTGCAAGCGAAACGAGAGAAGAAGATTTAGATGAATAGTGACCCATGATGAACAGTAGCTTCGATCAAAATACAGTCGATTCCAGCGCGTTCGTGGGATCGTTTGGAGTCCGTATATGCCCTCGAAATCTCGGTAAGACCTCCCGGTAAAATCCGTAAATTTCAAGTTTATCGTTAAATGTTTGAATGTTTCTAGTAGCTTCGTAGAATAGCATATTGATATGAATTGAATTGTTTTAGTATTAGTATATTGAATATGAGCATTTGATAGAATTCGAGTGAAAACGGAATGAGTTTGATCGATCCGATAGAATATGCAAGTTTCCCGTAAAAGTGGGTTTTCGCGTAGAATGATATGTTTTGATTTTAGCGATAGTTATGAGTTATATATGATATTACGAACATGATTTGATAAATTCGGGAAGGTTCGGAATCCTCCGTTGCGTTGCGGAAATTTTTTCGGAAGATTTTCTAAAAACACGTAAACCGAGAGTTTAATTAACTGACCACTTGGAATAGTTTATAACGATGTTTTAAGGTTATTGAAACTGAAAGTTTTGAAAATGGACTTGATTTGGTTATACTGGAAATATCCAGGATTTTGTCGTAGTTTAGTCGAGAACTCCGTAAGTTATGATTTTGACGGCTTTTTGCTATTTGTTTTGTAAGCCAGGTAAGTAACTCATGCGATGAGAGCTTAATGCGTGTTTTATGTTTTGAATATACATGTATACGGGTATAGATGATTGATATGTTATGTTAAACATAAGATAGTTAAGAAGTAGTTTGAGAAGGAGTTCAAGGTTATTTGTAGTTAAGTGAAACGACCATCACAGGTATGACTTTTGTTATTATCATTATACAAAGTAAGAGGTCTAATGGTATTAATGTTTGTATGTATGTATTGATGTGTTTGATAAGCTTAATGTCTATGTGTATGTATGAATGTACGTAAATGTATGAATATGTAACGATATGAAATTATGTATGTTAATGAATATGAAAATGTGTAAGTATATGAGTATGTATTCGTATATGCATAGGATGTTAAGATATGTATAGGTCGAATATGTTTATTTGGTAAAGATACTGTATTAAAAGTTTATAGATAGAAATTCTGAAAAATGAATATGATCGAATGTTAAATGAAGAGATATGAGGATTGTGTGGGATAAGAGATTTGATTTCATAATGAGGTGTATATTCGTAAGTTTGAAGTATATGTATGTATATGAGTATTTGAATGATGTTTAGATTATTTGTCGTGTATGTGCTTGTTTATGAGAAATCATGTGATGAGTTTATGTTATATGGTATGTGAGCCTGTTTTTTTATTTGATTTGATGATGTGATCTTTGATGTATTGATTGTTGTGTGTGCTTCTTAGTTGGTTGCGTGATGACTGTAGATATGTCTGAGTGTGTGTATGTGTGTGATGGAACCTGTGATATGTATCGGTTATGTATGCTTATGTGAGATGAATGGATGATTTGAAACTGATGTAAATATCAGAGATTATAGAGTGTGTTTGCTAAGTTGTATTGATATGTACGCATTTGTGTAAGGGTTCTGAAATTATATTTGCATGTATATAAAAGAAGTGTGCTACGGTATGTGTGAATGTATAAGAAACCCAAGTGTTACGCTATTGTAAAGTTATTATGGATTAAAGAAAGTTAGGAAAAGATTTTGTTGATATTGAAGAAAGAGGTTTTAGTATTACAGATAGTTTGTAACTGAACAGAAGAATGTTTGTTAGATTTACCGATTTGATTATATTTCAAAAATATTTACTGTGATAAGTATTAATATGTGACTTCATGTTTCAACATTGAAATGGTTTCGATGTTATTTAATGTACTTTATAATTTCGAATCAATGTTTCGTGTGCTTTGAATCTTTAGCCACTACATTTAAAATATTTAAGCTCTCGGAGAGTACTACAAGTTGGCGGTGACGGATTTTCCAATCCGTGCTCGGTTGCAAGCGAAACGAGAGAAGAAGATTTAGATGAATAGTGACCCATGATGAACAGTAGCTTCGATCAGAATTCAGTCGATTCCAGCGCGTTCGTGGGATCGTTTCGAGTCCGTATATGCCCTCGAAATCTCGGTAAGTCCTCCCGGTAAAATCCGTAAATTTCAAGTTTATCGTTAAATGTTCGAATGTTTCTAGTAGCTTCGTAGAATAGCATATTGATATGAATTGAATTGTTTGAGTATTAGTATATTGAATATGAGCATTTGATAGAATTCGAGTGAAAATGGAATGAGTTTGATCGATCCGATAGAATATGCAAGTTTCCCGTAAAAGTGGGTTTTCGCGTAGAATGATATGTTTTGATTTTAGCGATATTTATGAGTTATATATGATATTACGAACATGATTTGATAAATTCTGGAAGGTTCGGAGGGTTCGGAATCCTTTCGTTGCGTTTGCGGAAATTTTTTCGGAAGATTTTTTAAAAATACGTAAACCGAGAGTTTAAGTTAACTGACCACTTGGAATAGTTTATAACGATGTTTTAAGGTTATTGAAACTGAAAGTTTTGAAAATGGACTTGATTTTGTTACACTGGAAAGATCCAGGATTTTGTCGTAGTTTAGTCGAGAACTCCGTAAGTTATGATTTTGACGGCTTTTTGCTATTTGTTTTGGCAGACTTGATTAGAACCTGGAGTGCTCACGAAGCTAGGTAAGTAACTCATGCGATGAGAGCTTAATGGGTGTTTTCATGTTTTGAATATACATATATACGGGTATAGATGATTGATATGTTAGGTTAAACATAAGATAGTTAAGAAGTAGTTTGAGAAGGAGTTCAAGGTTATTTGTAGTTAAGTGAAACGACCATCGTATGTATGAATTTTGTTATTATCATTATACAAAGTAAGAGGTCTAATGGTATTAATGTTTGTACGTATGTATTGATGTGTTTGATAAGCTTAATGTCTATGTGTATGTATGAATGTACGTAAATGTATGAATATGTAACGATATGAAATTATGTATGTGAATGGATATGAAAATGTGTAAGAATATGAGTATGTATTCGTATATGCATATGATGTTAAGATATGTATAGGTTGAATATGTTTATTTGGTAAATATACTGTATTAAAAGTTTATAGATAGAATTCTGAAAAATGAATATGATCGAACGTTATATGAAGAGATATGAAGATTGTGTGGGATATGAGATTTGATTTCGAAATGAGGTGTATATTCGTAAGTTTGAAGTATATGTATGTATATGAGAATTTGAATGATGTTTGGATTGTTTGTCGTGTATGTGCTTGTTTATGAGAAATCATGTGATGAGTTTATGTTATATGGTGTGTGAGTCTATTTTTATGTTTGATTTGATGATATGATCTTTGATGAATTGATTGTTGTGTGTGCTTCTTAGTTGGTTGCGTGATGACTGTAGATATGTCTGAGTCTGTGTATGTGTGTGATGAAACTTATGATATGTATGGGTTATGTATGCTTATGTGAAATGAATGGATGATTTGAAACCGATATAAATATCAGATATTATAGAGCATGTTTGCTAAATTGTATTGACATGTACGCATGCGTGTAAGGGTTCTGAAATTATATTTGCATGTATATAAAAGAAGTGTGCTATAGTATGTGTGAATGTATATGAAACCCAAGTGTTAAGCTTTTGTAAGGTTATCGTGGATTAAAGAAGGTTAGGAAAAGATTGTGAAGATATTGAAGAAAGAGGTTTTAGTATTACAGATAGTTTGTAACTGAACAGAAGAAGTTTGTTAGATTTACCGATTTGATGATATTTCAAAAATATTTACTGTGATAAGTATTAATATGTGACTTCATGTTTCAACATTGAAATGGTTTCGATGTTTTGTAATGTACTTTATGATTTCGAATCAATGTTTCGTGTGCTTTGAATCTTTCGAATCAATTTAAATATGGAATTTGATATGGGTAAAGTATAAAGGATAACAAAATGTTGATAATTCTAAAACTTGTAATAACTTGAAAACTCTGAAAAATTTCTAGTGTGATTAATTTGTATGTTGTGTTTGTAAAGCTTGCATGGTTACTTACTGGGTTTTTATAACTCACACCAAACCAGTTTGCTAGTTTTGCAGGTTAGCTTCCAGATTGGTCAACCACGATAACTTTGGAAGTCATTCTCAAGACGCGAAGCACCCAAGCGGACGATCGGTATGTATTTTGAAAACTTTGCATCAAAAAATTATTTTTGATTTTTGCATATTTATGTTTTGGGGGGAAAAATGATTCAAAAGAATTACATTTTGATTTGATGCATTTCGGCATTGTTTTTGATATTATATGATATGATATGATATATTTTCATCACAGTCATTGATGATGTTATGTTTTTTACCCTCTGTGATGCTCGTAGGGGTTTGTCCAACTGCAGTGGGCCGACCCGACCCTCTTTCAACAGAGGATCGTTTCATTCAATGTTCGATCTATGCGCGCGATTCGGGTGGCGCTCGTTTATGTTTCATCCAGTGAGTTATGCTGGATGCTCGATATGGTTTTACGATAATGGATTTTGAAACTAATTTTGTTTACAGTAAAAGATTTTTTCAATTTTATTTTCGAAATGGTTTTTGAAAGAGATCATTTTACGTTTTCTATTTTGAATAATGACATAGGTTGACAGATTTCAGACTATCAACATCATATGAGCATGTATGATTATTTGTCACTTCTGGCCGTGACAATGGATTTATTTGTTGATATAAAAGATTATGTTCGTCATAAGTATATATATGTAAGTTTATAGTTAGACATGGATCTTATGTGTATAGTGATGGCTATGTGTGCTATGTGGTCAGCCACACAAAGTTGTATGTGCAATGGGATATATACGTATGTAAACTTTGATATTGATGTCGTTTACATATATGATATAGAATGGCATGATGTGAAATGAATGAGTTCCGTCTTGTATTATAGACGAAAGAGATAGTATGAAATTTGTGTGAAGTTTTTCGTTTTGAAACCGCATTTGGATTGCATGTAAGAACATGTGCTATTTTCCTCGTTTTGGATGATGTATTTGATTGGCTATATAGAATTCGTGTTCGACTTTCTTTTTCTGTTGATGGATGAGCTTGAAACGGTTTAAGCGTGTTCTTATGAATGAATGTGAATTGAAATGACAAGTTTGGCTTGATTTAGGCATGAAATGTTTGATTCGATGTGTTTTGTTTCGAAATAACATGATTCGTATTGATGTATGAAATACGTGACTTTCGAAAAGGTGTAAGTGATACGATTTCGAATACGGACAAGATGGTAATGTACGTATGATTGGTTTCGAATGATCAGAAATAAGGATGGAGAAATTTCGAGCACGAAATTTTTATAAGGAGGGGAGGATGTAATATCCCGAGTTTTTTCGGAACACTATTAGAATGTTTCCGAATTAAAGATAAGGATTTGGAATGGAATGGTAATCGAAAATCGGAGTTTATATGTTGGGAAATAATTCGGAATGTTTTAAAGTAAATCTTGGTAGCTGTGGAAAACGTGTGGTTTCGACAACCAGTTACGCGAATTCTGAGACGAACAACTTTCATGTTGAACATTTTTCGAAATTTGCATCAGAAGGGTTTCGAAAATGTGATATTTCTAGAAATTTCCATGATATGGGCCTGAATGTAATTTTTAGGGGTCTGAACGTAAATTTCAGAAACTTTCTTATAAATACCCCAGATTTTTTTCTTATTACAAAAATGGCAGACTTCACCAAATCACCCATATGACCCTCTTGTCCCCAAGCACGATTTGGAGCTTCCATGGTCGTGCAGGCAGCCTATCGCCCATCGCCAGCCGGTGCGACCAGCTCGGGGGTGCGACGGCCACCCCTACACCTTGTGGTGGCCGGCGGCGACCCCCAGATTGCCGGCACCGGCGAGAAAAGTGAGGGAAATATGCGAGTTGAATTTTCCTGATCTCGGCTCGTCGCTTCGTTTCACGACCTGAGCCACCCACCAAATCAAAGCTCTCGAAGAGTACTACAAGTTGGCGGTGACAGATTTTTCGATCCGCGCACGGTTGCACGCAAAATGAGAGAAGAAGATTTGAATGAATAGTGACCCATAATGAATAGTTGCTCCGATCAGAATTCTGTCGATTCCAGCGCGTTCGTGGGATCATTTGGAGTCTGTATATGCCCTCGAAATCTCGGTAAGACCTCTCAGTAAAAATCCGTAAATTTTAAAATTATCGTTAAATGTTTGAATGTTTCCAGTAACTTCGTAGAATAGCATATTGATATGAATTGAATTGTTTGAGTATTAGTATATTGAATATGGGCATTTGATAGAATTCGAGTGAAAACGGAATGAGTTTGATCGATCCCATAGAATATGCAAGTTTTTTGTAAAAGTGGGTTTTCGCGTAGAATGATATGTTTTCATTTTAGCGATAGTTATGAGTTATATATGATATGACGAACATGATTGGATAAATCTGGGAAGGTTCGGATGGTTCGGAATCCTTCCGTTGTGTTTGCGGAAATATTTTCGGAAGATTTTCCAAAAAGCATGAAATGAGAGTTTAAGTTAACTGACCACTTGGAATAGTTTATAATGATATTTTAAGGTTACTGAAACTGAAAGTATTGAAAATGGACTTGATTTGGTTATACTGGAAAGATCGAGGATTTTTGTCGTAGTTTAGTCGAGAACTCCGTAAGTTACGATTTTGACGGCTTTTTCGCTATTTTTTTTGGCAGACTTGATTAGAACCTGGAGTGCTCACGAAGCCAGGTAAGTAACTCATGCGATGAAAGCTTAATGGGTGTTTTCATGTTTTGAATATACATATATACGAGTATAGATTATTGATATGTTAGGTTAAACAGAAGATAGTTAAGAAGTAGTTTGAGAAGGAGTTCAAGGTTATTTGTAGTTAAGTGAAACGATCATCACAGGTATGACTTTTGTTATTATCATGATACAAAGTAAGAGGTCTAATGATATTAATGTTTGTACGTATATATTGCATGTTTGATAAGTTTAATGTCTATGTGTATGTATGAATGTACGTAAAGGTATGAATGTGTAACGATATGAAATTGTGTATGTGAATGAATATGAAAATGTGTAAGTATATGAGTATGTATTCGTATATGCATATGATGTTAAGATATTTATAGGTCGAATATGTTTATTTTGTAAAGATAATGTATTAAAAGTTTATAGATAGAAATTCTGAAAATGAATATGATCGATCGTTAAATGAAGAGATATGAGGACTGTGTGGGATATGAGATTTGATTTCGTAATGAGGTGTATATTCGTAAGTTTGAAGTATATGTATTTATATGAGTATTTGAATGATGTTCGGAATATTTGTCATGTATGTGCTTGTTTATGAGAAATCATGTGATTAGTTTATGTTATATGGTGTGTGAGCCTGTTTGTATGTATAGAAGTTTTAAAAAAAATAGGATATTTTGGTTATTGTTTTATTTTTTTATGCTGAGCACACTGTTTGTATTTATATTTGTAAATGTTTTGATGATTTATGATGTGGTGGGCATAGAGCCCTTGAGTGTTGATAGATGAAGTGGACGGAGCCCTTAGGATATGATTTTGATGAGATTTGTGTAGACCTGAGGTCCTTTTGTTGGTTTGAAGTATTCTTAGATTCCATTTGATGCTGGACTGGGATCCAGGTAGTCCAATTTTAGGATACATCATGCCGAAGTTTTGGTAAATTCAGAGGCTTTTGAAGATGGGTCAATCCTGTCTCCTACCAGTAGCATCCTGCCTCTGGCGGGGTGTTACAGAAATCCAATTTTGGGTCCATAATTCACCCACTCATGAATTATGACGACCACATATAATCTCACTAAACTATGCAAGTCGAGGTCATTGCATACATATAATCCCTCCGTAATAGGCTATAGATAAGAACGTCAAATCCTTATGGTATAATATAGTCGACTTTCAAATTTACAATCTTTAAATAACACTCGAAACTCGCTTCCGAAGTTATACCACAGACATGGATTTACTAGATCGCAAACACATGTAGGAAACCTATGCCATGTACACAGGACTGACGAATTCTATCTTGATACGCACTGGATATCATGAGCATCAGTCTACAGCCAACGAACAGGTGGAGGTCTCATCTAAATAGATCGGTGACGTGACTGCCATCAAAGTGTGGATGATAACTCATATATCCACTGTGGTATCTCAAGTCGAATTACCATTATGCTCGTTCAACTCGAGAAGATTCCTATTCACGTTGGTGTACCATCTATTTGGAAATCTTCAGTGAGTCGTTCAGTGTTTATCAAATAAACACCTACATGTGTATATGAGTCTCCCAAGACTCATGGTTCATTGGGATAAACCATCGGACCAAGTAACGATATACGACATGTACTGGTCGCAGCGGAATTTTACTAACCGACCCGTGTTAGTAAATCTTGACCGGGAACTTTATTTAAGGATATACAACTTATAGTGACGCTTCCCAATGTCAATTACAAACTACGTTGTAACTGCGCACTACATTGTAAATCCTAGGGTCTTTGTCTAATACACTCGTATCACTATATCAGATTTAGTTTCAATCTTTTTACATAATTAGATATCCAATCGTAATTAGATCGAATATGTATATAAAAGCTAACAGGTTCTACCATTAAATAAGTAATATTACAACACTTGCTGCCCTGGTTCCAGTTGTCTGCGCACTATTTTTTTATCATGCCATTTCTTGGTCTTTTCTTTGTACAGTTTGGCATTTTCATATGCATGTAGGCGAATTTCCTCTAATTCGTTGAGTTGGTGGAGTCATGTCTCTCCTGCTGCTTGTAGATCAAGATTTAACTTCTTCAGTGCCCAGTATGTTTTATGTTCAAGCTCCACTGGCAGATGGCATGCTTTTCTAAACACCATTCGATATGGGGACATACCAATAGGTTTCTTATAAGTTGTTCAATAGGCCCATGATGCTGTGGGACACAGGAACTGTGCGACGCATGCTGTCCCGGGCTCGCGGCCCGATTGGGGGTACATAGTAGCCCGCGGGGGACTAAACCGGAGAATAATGGAGTCGCCACCCGGTGTGAACCGGGAAAATGAGATTTAAGGCCGCACTCACCCCTCGCAAGGGAAGACCTCAAACCGTTGGGTTCGTAATGGTCTCTTACTTATGCCACTTGTAATATTAGGATTTATGCAATAATTTAGCCAAGCCTAAACAACTTATTTCCAATGATAATTATATTCTAAGTTCACATGCATGAAATTAATCATCACAACATACAACATAACATGGCAATCTCATGAACAAATTCCAATCATATGATATGGAAAACTAAAAACAACCTAATCATGCTTGAGTACTATCTCATGAATACCTCGAATGGATAAATGCAGGAATACAAATAATATGATTGACTACATAATGCAAGAGAGATCACCCAAGAGGCAATTATGCATGAAATATGATGAGACAGACTCAGTTCAGTGTGTGCGCGTTCGTGTAGCGTTCGTAAACGCGTTCGAACGGTAAACATAAGGTTCGCGTTCGTGTAGCGTTTGATAACGCGTTCGAACGAGACCAGACCTGATGATACAAAATGCATGCGCATTCGAGTAGCGTTTGATAATGCGTTCGAACGGTAAACAGAAGGTTCGCATTCGAGTTGCGTTCGATGACGCGTTCGAATGGGAACTGGCAGATTGCATACATTCATATGGTTTTAGATACCGCATTCAAACAGGATCACAACAACGACATATATAATCATATGGATACCTAAATCATGCATAAAGATTAACATACTAAGGGCTAAATCATGCTTAAGAATAAATAACGCACTAGGCCTAATCAGGCTAAATAAATAAATAACGTACTAACTACATCATGCTCAAATACAAGTTTGGATGAAACGGAATACATGTATCTCTCAAGTGGTACGTGGAGTTGTATCCCGAGTGTAGACCGTACTACCGTCCATTTGGATTCGGCTACGGAATTTACGTCCGGGTTTCCATCCGATATACCACAAAAGAGAACATGCATTCCGTTCATCCGGAATTCATATCATGCCTCAACAAAACGACTCTCATGCGATACTATATTAAAATAAATAAAAGATAAATGAAAGATAATAAATACAAGGTGCCCTCAGGTCTAACCTTTTATGTCGACTTTTGGAAGCACGTTACAAGTCCGTCGGAAGGGGTAATACTCCGCAACTCCTCCGGTTCACTGGTTCAATGTTTTTGCTCGCTGTTTCGCTATTTTATCCGCTGTTTTCACTCCATTTTGCTGCTTTTGTGCTGTATTTTCTGGTCACTATTTTGGTGTTTTAGGGGACTGTTTTGATGGTTTCTAAAGGGTATTGGGGTTGCGTTTTCGGGGGTATGTTCTGGACTATTTTGGGCAGTTTTTATGTGAGATTATGGGGACTGTTTGGGCGTGACTTTGAGGGGGGTTTTTGGCTTGTTGTGGTGCGTGAGTGGGGCATGCGTGTTGAATGAAGAGAGGCAACGTGAGGTTGATGTTGAAACGGCAATGTGTGGCTGGTGTTTATGTGTCTCGGCTGTGTCTTTGATTTGTGAGGGTTGTGTATGTGAGTTTGGTTGTGTCAATGAGCTTGGGTATTTCTTGTGTGAATCAATTAGGGTATTTTCTTGTGTGAATGAGCTAGGGTTCAAGGGTTGGAATTGGGTTCTTTTTATAGGCAAAGGGCTAGGGTTAAAACTTGCTTGACAAGGGAAGGATTTGGCATTAAAGAGGGATTTGATTTGGTGTTGGATAAGGAAATCAATGGATTGAGGGGGGGACAAATTTGGTGAATTATGAAGGTTGAATATTTGATTGGTGTTAATTAGGCATTTAATTTGTTAGATTAGGAAGTCAATATTTTTAATTAGGAATAATATTGGTTGATTGATTTTCATTAGGCATGATTTTATTTAATGTTTTATTTAATTTGGTATATGATTTAATTAATATTTCATTTAATTTGGTATATGATTTAATTAATATTTTAATGGGCATTGGTGGGCTAATTGGGCTTGGGTGTGAGGCTAGCAGCAAAACCATAAATACCGACACCGTTCGAACGCCTCTTCGAACGCTGCACGAACGCCCGCAATCTATTTGACGTTCGAACGTGGTAACAAACACAGCACGAACGAAAACAATGAACTTGTGAAATGAACTTGATGACGTACTTATTCTGAATGTCCCCTTCCGACGTCCGTTTCCCGCGGCTCCCGTGACATAAAAGGTGGTGCCTCTAAATGAGACTCATCATAGGGACTTATGTGCAAAAATACAGTGCCTACAGATGCGTCATCCAGTTTTGTAGACCAGTCCATCCTTGTTGATCCAACGGTTCTCTCCAATATTCTTTTGATCTCCCTGTTTGAAACTTCAACATGTCCATTTGACTGCGGATGGTAAGCAATGGCAAATTTATGAGTAACTCCATATTTGGATAGGAGTGCATCGAAGTATCTGTTGCAAAAATGTGTGCCACCATCACTGATGATTGCCCGAGGTGTTCCGAAGCGAGTGAAAATATTCTTTTTAAGGAATTTTATCATCACTTTTGAATCATTTGATGACAATGATGTTGCTTCAATCCAGTTGGAGACGTAGTCTACTGCAACCAGTATGTACAGGTTTCTGAATGATGGAACAAAGGGTCCCATAAAATCAATCCCACATATATCAAATATCTTCACTTCCAGAATGTTTTGCAAAGGTCTTTCATTTCTCCGCAAAATATTTCTCGTTCTTTGGCACCTGTCACATTGAAGAGCAAATAATTAAGCATTTTTAAACAGAGTGGGCTAAAACAAACCTGATTGTAGGACTTTGGCTGCAGTTTTTTTTTTCGCTTAAGTATTCGCCGTATGATGATGAATGAAAATGTTGCAAGACACTATTGACCTCCTCTTGTGGTACACAACGTCTCAGTAATTGATCAGCACAACGTTTGAATATGTACGGCTCATCTCAGACATAATGTTTGACTTCTTTGAAGAATTTCTTTCATTGTTGCTGTGTCAATTCCAACGGCCATTTTCCTGATACTATGTAGTTTACATAGTCAGCATACCGAGAGACTTCCTGCTATTTGATGGCAAACAACTGTTCATCTGGAAAAGTTTCTTTGATTGTCATCTCATTGCCAGTTGTTTCTCCATTCTCGAGCCTCGATAAATGATCTACCGCTTGATTTTCTGTCTTTTTCATGTCTCATATCTCCATATCAAATTCTTGCAGCAAAAGCACCCAACGAATCAATCTAGGTTTGGAATCTTTATTCGCGATCAGGTATTTGATAGCTGAATTATCTGTGTAGACCACCACCTTGGGACCCAGTAGATAAGAGCAGAATTTATCAAAAGTAAACACAACTGCGAGCAACTCCTTTTCAATGGTTGTGTAGTTGAGTTGTGCTTCATTCAGAGTTCTGCTGGAGTAGTAAATGGGGTGGAAAAGTTTTGCTTTGCGTTGTCCCAAAACTGCACCTACAGTAAAATCCCTAGCATCGCACATCACTTCAAATGGAAGGGTCCAGTCTAGTGCTACTATAATGGGGGCATAGACTTTCTTCTATTTTAAGATCTCAAAAGCTTGGTGGTATTCTTTGGTGAAGTTGAAAGTGTTGGGTTTCTATTAAGTCCCAAGGATCAATTCAAGCAAGAAACATGTATGTGAATACTCGTAAAAGCATGGCGGAATCATACTTACAACGATCAGTTTTGCGATGCGACGAACACAAAATCATTTTCCTCCTCTTAGAAGCTCTCGGTAGTGGACTGTCTTGGACTCCTTGAGTTTTCGGTCACCACCAATTTTTTTGCTCCATGTCTCCTTCAAGCTCCAATCTTTGGGTAAGGATTCCATGCTCATAAGTTGGTTTCCCTATCACCTTAGGATGACCCTTCATGTGCTAGCATGGAAAAATTACCACAATCTTTCCTATGGTTTCTTCTTGTTCTCTCTCGGCCTAGCAAGAAAATGGAAATAAAAATGGCCTCAAAGCCGAGAGAGGGAGGAGGGAAAAGTTTGCTCCAAAACCGTGAGTGTAGCCAAGAGAGAGAGAGAGGAGAGAGAGGAGAGAGAAAATGTGTTAAGTGTTTATGGTTTTGATTTTCAAAATCAAATACCAAAAACAATTTCCAAATTTCCAAATTTCCAAAAGTCAAAGGCATTTAAGCCTACAACCACCACCATCAATCACTCACAAATGACTAGTTGTCACAACACTCAAAGTGACTAGACATCACATTAATCAAAGTGCCTAATGATTTGACGCTTGATGTGACTTGTGTGCCACACTTAAATTCGCAATGCGAGTGGGCCCGCAAACACTCCCGGGCTCGGGTTCGCTAATTCCGAATTAACGAATTTTTCGTTGCGATGTAATTAAATCTAATTTAATTAAAAAATTATGCCTAGCAAAATTACTATTCACGTCGCTAACGAATAATTCTAAATTAACTCGTTCGCCCGAATTAAAATCTAATTTCAATTCCGCGTCGAAATCTAATTTCGTATAATATATCGAATATATTATTTTATCGATTAATTCCAAATTAATCGTTCTCTCTCTTTAAGTAATATTTTATCCCAGATAAAATATCTCTGTAATTAATCCCAGATTAATTTTCTCTCTCTTATAATTAATCCCAGATTAATAAAGTGCGAGTCATACGTCATCGGTGAATCTTCGGGAAGCGACCCATGAGATCTCCGGATATATTGGCAGTAAATCTGATCGTCAGACTATCCGAACACGTACGTACCTAGTACTACATTTATACCGATTTAAACGACATGGTTGGCTTCTAGCAAAGCATCGTGCCTACCCAATTCTCCAGAAATATTCTTACTGGAATATGTGATCTATATCAGGCGTAGTATACATAGTATTGCGTATTACGATCCAGTATCGGATGTCACGTGCAAGGCCTGGGGCTGGAATTGTGTCTTCCCCGTACGAAGCACATATCGGATCTCTGGTAACTAGTCTCTATAATCGGATAAGCATGACCTAGTCATATTATCCCGATGCCTGCAGTGCATAAGAGCACGAGTTATGTATCCTATGTGATCATCATCTCCACTATGACTGGAGTGATACTTCCATCTTGACATCACACCCAATACACTGCGATTCTCAATATACCCAGAAGAGACGTACACATAACCTGTTAAAGCCCTGGACGACCAAATCAAAGTATATTGATTGTCGCAAGTATTAGCGGTGCAAGTCTCAGGTTAAGACCAAATACACCTACCCTGATTCTGACTTCCATAGACACATAGTCATACTACCAATGGAATTCCGAGGGGTCTATCCAGAGCGAAGCTGTTTCCGTACCATCGGTAAACACAACCTCCTATTACACTTGCATGAGTATCCTATACCCAAATATATGAGAACTATGCCGTTATGCTCTCACAACGCGCACAAGTGTAATACTATTCTTTTACGCATTATCGATGTCCAATCTCGATAATACTCTGACTAGGATATTTAATGATTAAACCTTCGTGGATTGATATTGTCTCATATCATCTCAATCCGGAACTTATCATAAGGACCTTCTATCATTTATACATCTTGGTAATCTAATTACAAATGATAACATGGCAATTTCCTTTGTCACATAGTTAATTTGTACAACAACACCATGATCTGAACAAATTGTGATGCTATGGGTCATAATTGTCCAACAATCTCCCACTTGGCCTATAGCCAATCACTCAAGTGTCCTACACCCGAACTATGTACGCTTCGCTCAAATTTCTGCTGAGGAAAGGCTTTCATCAGTGGATTTGCATGATTATCATCTGATGCGATTTATTCGATCATCACATCGCCACGATGTATGATCCGAACGAATCAGATGAATATTTGAAGTATATATCTGGATCGTTGATGAGACCATTAATTCTTTAGCCTGTGCTGTAGCCTTGTTCAGCTGCTAACAGAACTACTCCTAATCTAATTAGGATTTATTATCGACCCAAATGGCTTCTATTGCTGCCTCAGCTGCAGCAATAATCCACTTTTGTTGTTTATTCAGTAACAGTATCTTGCATGGAAGATTTCCAGCTTATTGTTCCGTTATTCAAACTGTATAGTACCGTTGTTACGACTTATAGTCATTTTTATCGGTTAGGAAACTTGTAGCAGTAAACCCAGTCACTCTAAGTTCTCCTTCTCCATAGTATAAAACAGCATCCTTAGTTCCTCTAAGATACTAAAGGATGTTCTTCACATCAATCCAGTGACTATCACTTGGATTGGCCTGATCGTGACTCCATATACTCAAAGCATATGAGACACCAGGTCGCGTACATTTATTTCAATGTACGAGTTCTTGGAGAGTACCAACAATTTTTAGATCTATCCCAGTAGATCTTTATTCCTTGAATAAAGGTTGTTTCTCCCAAGAATTCTACGGAGAATTTTCATGAAAGCCAAGCTTTCACCGATTGTATTATGGGAATATCATTTCCAAGAAATGACATGTCATCATTATTTAGGACTTCACTGTCAGTGCGCTCCCACTAACCTCCTTATATACACAAGAATCATTTTCGTTTAGAATTAAATCATATACCATTATGATTACATCAAAATGATAGTTCCAAGAACATATGCTTGCTTCAATCCATACATGGATCGAATAACCTACAAACCTTGTTTGCTAGTTTTGGTATGAAAAAACCGTCAGGATGTTGTAACATCCTCCAAAAGGTTTCCGTTTAAGGAAAGCGATTTTGACATTCAGCTGCCATATTTCATAAATGAAACATGCAGCATCAGCAAGCATTATCCAAATGGATTTAACCATGGCAACGAGTAAAAGGTTTCGTTGTAATCGACACAATGTTGATAACGATACCTTTTCGCTACAAGCCCAGCTTAGTACGTTGGTATATTGCCATCCATGTATGTCTTCCTTGAAGACTTATATAGTACAAATATGCACAATGCCTTCGGTACATCAACTAGTGTCTAAAATAGTTTGTATATACATGGATCCATTTCGGACATCATGGCACTTTGCCATAATAGGGAGTCGATACCTTGTATCACTTCCTCATACGTAGTCAGTTCGTGTTCCTCAATAAGATTGACATATTTATGAGGTGAGATCAGAAACCCATACCCCAGGTTGTTTTCTGACTCTCTCCGACCTACGCGGTTCTTGTGTATTCGAAGATTATTGGTATAGTTTCATCCCTGATGAACTATTTGTGTTCCATTAAGGAATCGGTGCCTGTAACAGTATTACTCTGATTTTCATCGAGTTTTACTTTCCTCTCACTTACCACTGCATATAGGTATTCCTCTTAGGAAAACCGCATGGCGAGCAACAATTACATTGTTCTCTTGTGAGTTGTATAAGTACTATACTTTGTTTTCCCTAGGATAACCATTATTAGGCACTTATCCGATTTGGGTTTTAGTTTGGTATCATCCAAATATATGCCTAGCATTCCCAAATCTTCAGGAATGAGAAAACCCAGTTTCTTTCATGTTCATATCTAATATAAAGTATGTCAAACAGATTTTATGGAACCTTATTCAAAATAAGTTTTGCAATGATTATGCGTATCCCTTGAAGGAAATGGTAGCTCAGAGCGACTCATGATTAACCTTATCATGTCCAACAAAATTCGATTTCTCCGTTCGGACACACCGTCAAACTGACGTGTTCCGGGAGGAGTCCTCATTGAAATAATACTATTTCTTTCAAGTATTTGAGAAACTTAGCCTAAGTATTTTCATCATGGTCTAACTGTGATGGTTATAATACTCTAGCCGATCTGTTTGTCTACTTCGTGTCGAAACTCTTTGAATTGATCAAAATTTTCCGATTCGTGTTTCAAAAGAAACACATAACCATAACGCGATGCCACATTCGTAAAGGTCATGAAACATTCATATCCACCTCTAGCCTAGCTAGACATGGGCCCACTTACTTCACTATGAATGAGGGCTAACAGATTGGCGGCACTTGCACTTTTATCAAGTAAAAGGCATTTTAGGCACTTTGCCCAATAAACTAGATTTGTAGACATTATTTGAATATAATCAAATTCGTCCTAGTACCCACTCTTCGAAAGTGTGGATATACGAGTCTTGTTAATTGTGTCCCAGACAACAATGCCACTTATAAGTCTCAACTGATTAATTCAGTTTGAGCTATTTGTTTGTCATGTCATATGTTTGAGATTTATTTATATTCAAAATAATAAATACTGTTATTCACATCTAATGTGTTTATCTCAATATCATCTTATAAAATAAAACACTTTAGTGTTCTAGAATATAAAGGTATACCCGCAACGGGTTAAACCCTGATATAGAGATAATGTTTCTAGTCAAACTAGTTACATTTTAACAGTTTCCTAATTTAAGTACACACCCGAAGGGTAGTTCCTAAACTTAGGTTTCTACGGTTAAAACAGCGACTGTCGTCCCATTTCCAATTCGTAGATAATCTCATTTGAAGTCATTATCCTTTAACCAGTAGATTCTGCACACTAGTACATATTTATGTACCACACTCAGTATCCAAAATCCAATTTTAATACTAGTAGTGAACATGTTTATGACAAACATATTTGAAGCCGGAGCCTAGCACCGTCTTCAATTCCTTCATGTCTGCCTTGTCCATATGGCAGTCACGCTTCCAGTGACCCCGTTTGCCACAGTTTTGGCAGACATCTTGGGATATGTCCTTTTGTCTTCCTATAAGATTATAATGACTTTGCCTTTGCCCTTTTTCCACACCCCAGAAGCCTTTGGCCAAGCCTTGGCCTTCTAGAATGTCGAAATAAGATGTGTCTTGCGCTTCTTGCCTTATTGCAAACTTTGGCTTTGTCTCCTTGAGTATAGCCATTAACTCTCCAAGATTTTCTATTTGCAATTTAGTACTTCTAAGATCTAAGGATAGATCTATGAAGATCCTTCAATTTCAATATCATACTATAAGGATCTAATCCTTAGTTCTGATTAAGAAATTAAGGAGTCTATTTGGCAAGTATAATGGATTAAGCACTAAAGTTATCATTACATGAATATTCCAAATATCATCTTCTACTATTTGCTTAACTTAACTTCGGGATTAGGCCTAAGATGTTATTTTATCAAATAAAGTAACTTCTTAGTTTTCAGGACTATCCTGAAGTTTTATTACCAATTTGAAAATTAAAGTCGTTTAAAAAAAATTTCACCCAGGATTATGTTTTAAACACTAATCTTTCAATTATTCTTGATTGCTATAGTCCAATTATCTAATCAATGATTTAAGGTACTATTTATTATAATGATTACTATAGTCTAACTATATAATCAACTATAATTTAATTGGTTAAATTCAATTATATTGATTACTATAATCCAATTAGAAAATCAACTATTAATTGAAATAGTTAATTCAAATATATTGATTATTTAATCCATTATATTCAACTATAATGAAATAGTTTGAATACAGTCCAACTGTTTATTTAAAACAACATTAAATATTAGTCCACTAATATATTAATTTATATGACGAAAAATTTGAAATGAGCGCATATGGCAAGTAACTAAACGAATATTGCAAATTTAATACTTGCCTCCCACTATTTTTCGGCGAGCCTCTAACCCTCTGTGGAGTACTCGGGAAACCTTGTTTCCTAGTGGTCTAGGATCCCGTTAAATAACACACAATCTTGACTTTGGCCAACAAATTGTATGATAATTAACTAGGTAGATCTCTAAGATCAATTGGATCTCATCCAATTCCTAGATCCAGTAGGTGGACATCCAAGTCTGAAACATATATCATATATATGCCAATATATCCAATATATTGCCTAACCTTTTTCCTCTGAATCAACTAAGTCTTGGCTTTGGCACAACAAACTTAGTGATCCCAGTTAAGCGGAACCCATTGACCTTGGAAAGCTTCGTAATCAATGTCGATGGACAAGAAGTGATCTTGACTTTGGCCAACAAATCACAACTTGGACAAGACACCAATATGGAACAAAGCCTTCATGATTCAACACATCCGCAATGGACAAAGGTCTTGAATTTGGCCAACAAACCAATGCCAGTCTTGGATCTTGAGTAAGAATCATCAATCATGGAAGGAAAAACGCTTAATATGTTTTGAGGGTTTTTTCGCGTGTAATTGGCAACCAATTAATTATCTTTGTTAAGGTCTCATCATCATACACCCTTAACATGCATTCTAAACACATAATAAGGCGCGTAAAAATAAATATAATAATGATATGCGGATGGATATTTAACACATTGTTCCTAGAACAAATCTTTCCACTTCCTCCTCTCTTCCGCTAGCACAAGTATTACTTCTACCCACCCAATTACATAACACTTCTAAAGAAACCTCATTTACATTGAGGGGAATAGGTGAGAAGAGAAATACACAGAGTCAAGAGGTAATAGGCTGGACACGCAGGTCCAATTAATAAATTCTAAACTTATTACAACAATTTCCAAAATTGCCCCACCCATCTAATATCCATATATACATTATTCATACATCGCATCCATGTATTCACACAAGCATGTTATCAATCAATCTAATCCAATTAATTAATCTGATAATTATGACCATCCAATGTTCAAACAACGATTTGATTTTGCGCGAGTCAAGCTCGTTTTACGAATAAGTACTCAAAGTACGAATTCTTGAATTATATTAAACTACAACATTAAATCCAATTTAATATGTATTTAATACTAATTCTATATTTAATTCCAAATTAAATAATTACACTTTTTAATGTACCTTTACGACTTAGATTCTAAATCTAATCTTTACGGGTCTCAAAGCCCGATTAACATCCAATGTTAATTTTAATTAAAGTCCAATGGGCTTTCAATTAATTTCATAAGGCATGGACTTTTGCTCAATATGGGTCAAACCCAAATACTAAAGCCCATTTAAGGAATCACCTTTATTTGCCAAGATACCAATTTAGGCCCATTAGGCCCAATTAAAATTAAAGGCATTAAGTCATAGTTAGACTTTAAGGATATGGTTTTGGGGCCTAATTGGATACAACCAATTTAGCCTAAACCAAACTTGGCCCAACCAAGCCCATTAAGCCCAATTACAACTTTAAAAGCCCAATTCCAAATTAAGCCCAATTAATTAAATTACAAAATTCCAATTTTATAATTAATTAACCAAAGTGTATGCCATAATTAATTACTCAAATTAATATTTCCAAAACATCAATTTACACAATTAACTATGCTTTTTATCATCAACATATGTCCAACACATTTGAATCAAAAAATCAATCATTTTACATGCTTACAAGTCTCGGCATTTTGGGGTTTAATTGTCCGATTCGGTTTCAATCAAATTAAATCCACAATCAACATTACCCAATATTTTCCAACTCATCCAATGATCAAAAAACAAAAATACCATGACATTAGGGCATTGCATACATTCGGCCAAGCCTCACATATTAGAGAAAATTTGATCCAATCAATATTTCAAGAAATTGATCATATACAACTTCAATACATCATCATTCAAGCATACTCAATCAATTAATTTTATCAAATCATGCTCAAATTGATTTTACACAAATTTTACCATAAATTCATTTCATGCTCAAAATGGCTCAAGATACCATTGTTGGGTTACTATTAAGTCCCAATGATCAATTCAAGCAAGAAACATGTATGTGAATACTCGTAAAAGCATGGCGGAATCATACTTACAATGATCGGTTTTGCGATGCGACGAACACAAAATCATTTTGCTCCTCCTAGAAGCTCTCGGCAGTGGACTGTCTTGGACTCCTTGAGTTTTCAGTCACCACCAATTTTTATGCTCTATGTCTCCTTCAAGCTCCAAGCTTTCGGTAAGGATTCCATGCTCATAAGTTGGTTTCCCTATCACCTTATGATGACCCTTCATGTGCTAGCATTGGAAAAATTGCCACAATCTTTCCTATGGTTTCTTCTTGTTCTCGGCCTAGCAAGAAAATGGAGAAGAAAATGGCCTCAAAGCCGAGAGAGGGAGGAGGGAAAATTTGGCTCCAAAATCGTGAGTGTAGCCAAGAAAGAGAGAGAAAATGTGTTAAGTGTTTATGGTTTTGATTTTCCAAAATCAAATACCAAAAACAATTTCCAAATTTCCAAAAGTCAAAGGCATTTAAGCCTACAACCACTACCATCAATCACTCACAAATGACTAGTTGTCACATCACTCAAAGTGACTAGACATCACATCAATCAAATTGACTAATGATTTGACGCTTGATGTGACTTGTGTGCCGCACTTAAATTCACAATGCGAGTGGGCCCGCAAACACTCCCGGGCTCGGGTTCGCTAATTCTGAATTAACGAATTTTTCGTTGCGACCTAATTAAATCTAATTTAATTAAAAAATTATGCCTAGCAAAATTCCTATTCACGTCGCTAAGAATTAATTCTAAATTAACTCGTTCGCCCGAATTAAAATCTAATTTCAATTCCGCGTCGAAATCTAATTTCGTATAATATATCGAATATATTATTTTATCGATTAATTCTAAATTAATAGTTCTCTCTCTTTAAATAATATTTTATCCCAGATAAATATCTCTGTAATTAATCCCAGATTAATTTTCTCTCTCTTATAATTAATCCCAGATTAATAAAGTGAGAGTCATACGTCATCGGTGAATCTTCGGGAAGAGACCCATGAGATCCCCGAATATGTTGGCAGTAAATCTGGTCGTCGGACTATCCGAACACGTACGTACCTAGTACTACGTTTATACCGATTTACAAGACATGGTTGGCTTCTAGCAAAGCACAGTGCCTACCCAATTCTCAAATTTCTTACTGGAATATGTGATCTATATCAGGCGTAGTATACATAGTATTGCGTATTACGATCCAGTATCGGATGTCACGTGCAAGACCTGGGGCTGGAATTATGTCTGCCCCGTACGAAGCACATATCGGATCTCTGGTAACTAGTCTCTATAATCGGATAATCATGACCTAGTCATATTATCCCGATGACTGCAGTGCATAAGAGCACGAGTTCCGTATCCTACGTGATCATCATCTCCACTATGACTGGAGTGATATTTCCATCTTGACATCACACCCAGTACACTACGATTCTCAATATACCCAGAAGAGGCGTACACATAACCTGTTAAAGCCCCGGACGACCAAAACCAAAGTATATTGATTGTCACAAGTATTAGTGGTGCAAGTCTCAGGTTAAGACCAAATACACCTACCCTGATTCTGACTTCCATAGACACATAGTCATACTACCAATGGAATTCCGAGGGGTCTATTCAGAGCGAAGCTATTTTTGTACCATCGGTAAACACAACCTCCTATTACACTTGCATGAGTATCCTATACCCAAATATATGAGAACTATGTCGTTATGCTCCCACAACGCGCACAAGTGTAATACTAGTCTTTTACGCATTATCGATGTCTAATCTCGATAATACTCTGACTAGGGATATTTAATGATTAAACCTTCGTGGATTGATATTGTCTCATATCATCTCAATCCGGAACCAATCATAAGGACCTTCTATCATTTATACATCTTGGTAATCTAATTACAAATGATAAAATGGCAATTTCCTTTGTCACATAGTTAATTTGTACAATAACACCATGATATGTACAAATAGTGATGCTATGGGTCATAATTGTCCAACAGAAAGACACATCTTTCTCCAGCAGATTGCATAAAGGTTTAGCAATCTTGGAGAAATCTTTGATAAATCTCATGTAAAAGACTGCATGTCCGAGAAAATTGTGAATCCCTTTGACAGATGATGGTGGAGGTTGTTTTTCAATTGTCTCCATCTTTGTTTTGTCTACCTCGATTCCCTTTTATGAGTTCCTATGTCCCAGGACAATGCCTTCATGCACCATGAAGTGGCATTTCTCCCAGTTGAGTACCAAATTGGTTTCTTCGCATCTTTGTAACACTTTTTTCTAGATTTTGCAAGTAGTGGTCGAACGAGTCTCCAAACACAGAAAATTCATCCATGAAAACCTCCAAACTTTTTTCCAGCATTTCTGAAAAGATGGCCATCATGCAGCGTTGAAATGTTACAAGAGCGTTATATAGTCCAAATGGCATCCTGCGGAAAGTAAAAGTACCATACAGGCATGTAAAAGTTGTTTTCTCAGGATCTTCTTGGGTGATGGAAATCTGATTGTACCCCGAGTATCCGTCCAGAAAATAGTAGAATTCATGTCCCGCCAATCTATCGAACATCTGGTCAATGAATGGTAACAGGAAATGATCATTTCGCGTTGCTTTGTTCAGCGTCCTATAGTCCATGCATACTCTCCATCCAGCCACCGTCCTTGTTACAATCAGCTCGTTCTTTTCATTGGTGACTACAGTCATTCCTCCTTTCTTTTGTACATATTGCATAAGACTCACCCAAGTACTGTCAGAGATAGGGTAGATGATGTCTGCCTCCAACCATTTGATAATCTCTTTCTTTACAACCTCCTTCATGATTGGATTTAGTCTTCGTTGATGCTCCACTGTGGCTTTGTACTCATCATTCATCAGAATTTTGTGCATACAAAATGATGGACTAATGCCTCGGATGTCTGCTATAGTCCAGCCAATGGCTTTCTTGTACTCGCGTAGCACTCTCAGCAACTTATCTTTCTGCACCAATGTTAGCGACGAAGAAATAAACACAGGTAAATCAGAAGAGTTTTCTAGGAATGCATACATGAGATGGTTCGTAAGTGGCTTTAGTTCCAGCTACGGTGGTTCTTCAATCGAGGTCTTGATTCACTTCTTTTTCAGTAATTCCAAACTTTCCATCTGAGGTGTTGTTCTGAAGCGAGTTGCT
This sequence comes from Zanthoxylum bungeanum, assembly GCA_019454045.1. Classification (NCBI taxonomy): domain Eukaryota; kingdom Viridiplantae; phylum Streptophyta; class Magnoliopsida; order Sapindales; family Rutaceae; genus Zanthoxylum; species Zanthoxylum bungeanum. The sequence continues at coordinate 128,451 of SKCR01031830.1, forward strand.
CCATCAAGATAGTCGATACATTCCAGAATTTTATCATCTAGTTCGCTGTCAGTCATGTTGGTGATGCAAGCTTCAAGTTTGTCCGTGGAAAGTTATGTTGCATCAGTATTCTAGATGATACTATCTATAACATCAATTCTGAAACATTCCTCCTCATTTTCATCATTCGGGAATTTCATGGATTTGAAAACAGTGAATGTTACTTCTTGGTCATGCACCTTCATGGTTAGTTCTCTTTTTTGTACATCAATAATAGTTCGACATGTAACCAAGAATGGTCTCCCGAGGATGATGGGTACATCTTTGTATTCCTTCATGTCAAGGACAATAAAATCTGCTGGGAAAATGAATTTGTCGACTTTGACCAATACATATTCTACTACACCTCTTGAAAATATGAGTGATCTATCAGCAAATTGCAGAGTAACTAAAGTGGACTTTACTTCTCCAATCTGCAGTTTCGTGTAAATGGACAAAGGCATCAAGTTAATACTGGCACCTAAATCACACAAAGTCTTAAAGAAGTAATGTTCTACTATGGTGCAAGGGATGGTGAAACTGTTAGGATCTTTCAACTTTGGGGGAAGCTTCATCTAAATGATGGCGCTGCATTTTTCTGTCAATACTACTGTCTCATAATCTCTCAATCTTCTCTTTCGTGACAGAATATCTTTCATGAATTTGACATAGCTGGGCATTTATTCCAACGCTTCTGCAAATGGAATGTTGATATGCAGTTTTTTGAAGATTTCCACGAATTGAGCAAACTGCTTGTCAAGTTTGTGTTTCTGGAGACGCTGTGGAAAAGGTGGAGGTGAAGTAAATTGATCTCGATCATTTTCTTTTGCTACTTTTTCCTCCATCTGTGGATATGCTTCGCTGCTTTCTTTTGGAACTTCTTCATTGGATCCTTTGATTCCAAAATCTTTGTTGATTTCAATACCGCTTTTCAAAGTGATGGCTTGACGTTGCTCCTTCCCTCTATTCCTTGGATTTGGTTCTGTGTTGCTAGGAAGGGCATCTTGCAGTCTGTAACTCTGAGTGTTGGCTAGTTGTCCCATTTGATTCTCCAGTGCTTTAATAGAAGCTGCTTGGTTTTGAATTAATGTTGCTTGAGAATCGTATTTTGCTTCTAGCTTTTTCAAATGGGCCAGCACTTCTGTTATTCCTGGTTTTTTTTCATACTTATGGCCTTTGTTTTGCTGTTAGAATCCTGGTGGTGGATTGTTCATTTGTCCTGAATTGTTGCTCCATGTGAAATTGGGATGATTCCTCCAACTTGGGTTGTAGGTATTGGAATATGGATTGTTTCCCTGTCTGTTGAAATTGCTGATATAATTCACCGTCTCATCATTTTGGTTGTATGATTCTGCCTCTGTTGCTCCTCCATATGGTGAACTTGTGGATCCAGTATTACCCTGCATGCTAAGAGTTTCCATGAATTTGCATATCTGATCCAGCTTGGCATTCATTGCTGTGTTAGCTCTGACTTCGTAGATTCCTGCTATTCGTTGAATCATACTCCTTTCTGTTGGCCACAAAGAATTATTGTTAGCCATTTCTTTAATTAAGTCCCAGGCCTAATATTCTCCTTTTGCCATTAAAACTCCTCTAGCAGCAGCATTTATTGTGGTTCTCATTAGTCCAGAAAGTCCATTGTAGAAGGTTTGGACTTGAAGCCATTTTTCAATCTCATGGCGAAGACATTTCCAGAGAAACTCCTTGTATCTTTCTCAAGCTTCGCAGAGGGATTCTGAGTCATGTTATACAAAGGATGTAATATCATTCCTCAGCTTTGCAGTTCTGGCTGGGAGAAAGTACTTTGCAAGGAATTTGGTGGAAAGAGTGTTCCAAGTTGTGATGGAGCCTGCTGGCAGTGAATGTAGCCAAGCATTAGCTTTTTCTTTCAAGGAATATGGGAAAACACGCAGTCTCATTGCTTTTTCTGCCGCTCGGTTGTAATTGAATGTGCCGCAAACTTCCAGGAAGTTGCTGATGTGGGCATTAGGATCTTTAGTTGCATTCCCCCCAAATTGAACTGATTGTTGTATCATCTGAATGCATGTTTTGATATCACACGCATTTGCTGGTAAGGGATGAAGTACAATACATGATATAAAGCCGTCAACCACCGGAATTGTTCTATCTCGAATGGGAATAGGTGGTGCAACTTCTAACGGTTCAGGTTCCATGTTGATCAGTGCTTCTTGGCCTTCTCACCTTTCGCTTCTCAATTGTCTGATGGTTCTTTCAATTTTAGGGTCAAGCGGTCAGATTTCAAAGCTTCTGGTTCTTCTCATATAGTGTCTAAGAACCTGAAACACAAGAAAATAGAAATAATAAGTAAAGAGAAATTAGACACAAGTAAATGTATCTAACCCCAAAATGAATAGTGAAAGATAAATAAGTCCCTGACAAAGGTGTCAAAAACTTGATCGGTGGTAAACACTCACGTTACGCAAGAGAACGTATCGATCCCACGAGGACTTAATACCAATGCTATTAATTTATGATGTTAAATGTCTACGAGTATCTAAATTATTGGTTGTTGATTGGATGGTGATTTTTATCTGAAAACAAGTAAATAAAATAGTGCGAAAGTAAATGAAAGGAAAATTCAATATTATAAAACTATCTAGGGTTGTGAATCCTTCCAATATCTTTTAAAAATGAAGTGATTATCTCATGATTGTGTAATATATCAGTTTATTAACCTGGAATACGAAAATATGCAAAAGCCTCTTCCAATGGTCAGATGCAAATACCCAGAGTAACTCAATTAACTATATTCTTATATTAACCAAGTTATCTGAATTCATTAAGATTAAGTTCCAATTATGGCTACCCCTGCCCGACAGGTATATTCCTATCCTGTAAAGAAATCTACCTAAGAGTCTTTTGCCCTAATGTGAGATCGTGAGCTATTGAGTCTAAGGCTAAACCTAAAATCCTTTTTCCAAGTTCATTTTAAGTTTACCAAATCAATCTTATTAATGGCCAGTTAACAAGAAGCATTAAGACTAAGGCTCAATAAATAAACATTTATATTACCCAAGGCACAAAATAACCACTTATAAAACGATGATATTAGAATTCATCACAACCCCAGATAAGGGGTTTAGTTACCACAGATATCTAAGATTATTAAAGACATAAATAAAGTAAATGACATTAAAGTAAAGCTTGGAAATTAAAAAGATAAATTAACAATAAAGAAAATATTGGGGTTGGAGGATGCACTTTTATTACTTCTAATTTAGATATCTCCATTATTATAATATATAAACTTGCATGACATTACCAACCGACCATATGGGTGGTATCCTGATTAAGTCAGATTTTAGATTAATTCCAACCGACCATAAAGGTGGTATCCAATTTAGTCAGGTTAAAATCAATTTAATTAAGTCCAACTGACCATAAAAGTGGTATCCCATTAAGTCAAGTTTTAAAATAGCTTATATATTATAATTAAGGGAGATGAATCTAAATATTAGTAATAAAAGCTTAACCTTTCACCCCAGCAGAGGGGAGTTACCTCATCATACTTTAAAGCAAAATAAAGAAAGTGATGGATAGAGAAAATTAGTCGGTTACCTGACCAAATGAGTGAATTTTATTGGGCTAGAATAAGACCCGATATGTATTATCACTTAGAGAATTCATTTCCCCATTGTAGCTTGGGTTGGTTTTGACCCCAAGCAGTAATAAAATGCACATTCTTTCTCTCGTGGACGTAGGTTGGAGCCTCTCCGCTGAACCATGCAAACTATGTGTTTATCTTGTTTGCCTGCTAAATTTGTTTTGGTTCCCTACTAACCAAACAAATTCACTGTTGAGTGAGGTTTGTTTGAGGGATTAATTTCTCATATTGCCTTTTGAACGAAAAACAACCGTCAACAAATAGTATATTTATAACTTTATATTATAACTATGAAATATTAAAAAAAAATTCAACACAAATTTTTCAACAAAGAGTGATGAATGATATGTTAGAGTTGGTGCTTGAAGTGCCAATTCGGATCGTATTTATGCCCGATTCACGAATACGAATAATTCTTTTTTTCTATAATATTACTTATTTAATGGTAGCACCTCTTGTCTTTTATATACATATTCGATCTAATTACGATTAGATATCTAATTATGATTAGATTGAAACTAAATCTGATTTAGTGATACGTGTATATTTAACATAGACCCTAGGATTTACAACGTAGTGCGCAGTTACAACGTAGTTTGTAATTGACATTGGGAAGCGTCACTATAAGTTGTATATCCTTAAATAAAGTTCTTGGTCAATATTTACTAACACGGGTCGGTTAGTAAAATCCGCTGAGACCAGTACATGTCGTATATCGTGACTTAGTCCGATGGTTTATCCCAATGAACCATGAGTCTCGGGAGACTCGTATAGACATGTAGGTGTTTATTTGATAAATACTGAATGACTCACTGAAGATTTCCTAATAGATGGTACACCAACGTCAATAGGAATCTTTTCGAGTTGAGTGAGCATAGTGGTCCTTCGACTTGAGATACCACAGTGGATATATGAGTTATCCTCCACACTTTGATGGCAGTCACGTTAGTGATCTATTTAGATCATACCTCTGCATGTTCGTTGGGTGTGGACTGATGCTCATGATATCCAATGCGTATCAAGATAGAATCTGTCAGTCCTGTGTATAGGGCATAGGTTTCCTACACGTGTTTGCGGTCTAGTAAATCCATGGTCGTGGTATAACTTTGGAAGCGAGTTCCGAGTGTTATTTAGAGATCTTAAATTTAAAAGTCGACTATATTATACAATAAGGATTTGACGTTCTTATCTATATACCAGGTATAATATGGATAGTGTAGACGCTGGATTTTGCCCGAGGTCCACAATCGAGAATTTGTAGTTGGGAGCTCTAGCGATCCTGCAAAACAAAGGTAGAGTGAGCGTGGAGGTTACTGCCCACCGGTGTGGTGGGTGCCGTAGGCACTCCGACGCCCAAGTCAGTGATAGAATTATGGAAGTAGTATGAGGAAGGTCAAGGTCAGATGTTACCATGATCTACGTAGGCTGCCGTGAGGGCGGTGAACGAAAGGTGTTATGAGCTTGAATCAGAATGTTCTAAAGCTGTGAGTTGGAGAGCTAGAAGTTGAATGTCCTCCTATTGGAAACTCATTTCCTATATATACATGCTTAAGTAACGTGTGCCTTTATTGCCGTTTGATTGCTTGTCCGTTGGGTCGTGATAACGGTCGACTTCATGAGGGGGGTTTTATTTGTATTTGCCCGTTGTTGGCTGGCAACTGTTGAATTTATGAATGGTGTTTATGAACTTAGGCGTTAGGTGGGCCGGCCTCTGGATGGTCCTTCGTTTACGGGTGTTGGTGTTCATCGGGCCTGGGCCGACATTATGTCTTTGGGGTTTGATTAGGAGGCTTCAGGGGTGCGTCCAGTATTGGGTCTGAAGTAAAATGACAAAACTACCCCTGGACCAAATTTGGCCCAAACAGTTTGTCCCCTACTCTCTAAGTCAAGAGTCATTGGCTTGGAGAGTACTTGATGCATGTGTCGCCTGGGACGAGGCCATATTATGTAGCTGTACTCGAGCGTTGATGCTGCCTACTAATTGAACCAAACGAATGTCAAGTTATCAACTTGAGTCTACAAGAGCCATTGGGGAAGTACCCAATCATTTGGACCCGATGAAGGTCAGTATATCAGTCATACGACATGTGCCCTCTATGTCTACAAGTTGACTCGAAATGAGTTTATGGGGGATGTCCCCGGTCGACTGGACTTGATGAGTCCAGGAGGATATGAGTCATACGACATGTGTAATCCATGTCTATAAGTTGACTCGAAATGAGTTTATGGGGGGTGTCCCCGGTCGACTGGACTTGATGAGTCCATGAGGATATGAGTCATACGACATGTGTAATCCATGTCTACAAGTTGACTCGAAACGAGTCTATGGGGATGTCCCCGATCGACTGGACTTGATGAGTCCAGGAAGATATAAGTCATACGACATGTGTATTCCATGTCTACAACTTGACTCGACATGAGTCAATGGGGGATGTCCCCGGTCGACTGGACTTGATGAGTGTCTATCAAATTCACTTCTTACTACTCTAGACTTATGAAGGCCTAAGATACTACAAAGGGATGAGCTTGGTGAAAGTCATTACTTTTTTACTCTTCTACGATGCTACTGTCAATTGGACTTGACTAAGAGACTAGATGAAAGTCTAAGGTTATCATATTCTGGACTTTATAAGACCTAAGAAAGGTCAAAGAGGGTTTCACTTCTCACACTACAATACCCATTATGTCATCCGAGGAAGAGGTGTATCGTGGGTGGATGGCCATCGACCTAGTTGTATGGGAATTGAATGAACAAGATATTTTATCATTTTATTTATGTGTGTTGTGTTTAATGGCACCACTCCTTGGTGCCAACTTACATCTTGTCGAATGAATCCTCTGATAAATGATACGAATTCATATGTGTAGTGTCCACTGATGCCTCAGTCAGACAACTTTTGTATTATGTCGAGTGGGATATTAGCCAATGCTACACTTACATGCATGTAGCGTCAAATGGTGCCTCTGTCAATGTCGAAGATTAGATGCTTCTTTTCCTTGATTGGGAATCACATGACTTTTGGAGCATTGTGCTATGTGTGATATGCACGTGGAATGGAGTGTGGAACGGAATGAGGCTCGTAGCTCTCCATGCATGCTCCAAAAAAAATTTTATTATTTTTTTTGTAGTAGGCGGTTGGGGCCACCATTCACTTGGTTTCACACTGGAGGCAAGTTTGGGAGTTGGGAACATTATTCTTGCACATGGTCGTGCTTTACAGCTTGGCAAGTGGGCATTTATTTTTTCTATTTGTTGTGTGAAGACTGAAGAACCCTAGTCTCTGCCGGCCTCTCCTCTTCCTTCCTCCTCTCCTCATCTGCCGCCGTTAATAATTCCCCAAACTCAAAATTTGTCTATCTCAAACCAATCCAGACCGGATTCCCCCTCGACTTCGACTCCCGCTTCCTCTTCACCAAACTCCCCGCCCTCTCCCTCGCCGTCACTTCCCTTTCTCTATTCGCCTCTTCAACTCAATCCTCCCGTTCTCTGCATCCGTCGCAAAACCTTTCATTTCCTCTAGAGACCTTCAATTTCAGCCCGAGAAATTCAATTCTGGAATGTGCGATTTGAACTTCTGCGAAGAGAATCAAATTTTGGGCGAAAGTGATGTGGTTTCGGAACTTGTTTGTAAGACGTCGTTCGCGTGGAAGGAGGCTGCGTCGCCGCATTCGGCAGCTGTGAGGGAAAGTGGAGGAGTTGTCGAAGATTCTAAGGTGGTTGAATCGCTTAGAATTTGTTTGAGAGATGGCCTGGTGAGTGAGAGCGAGAGGGGTAAAATGGATACTTTGAGTGTTGTTGAGATCGCTGGTGGAGTTGCCAAACCTGGACCTTCTTGTTCTCTTCAGTGCGACTTGTATATGCGAGTGAATGGCTGAGACACGAGGCCCTGATTTCTGCCTGCTTCATGGTTCCTGTGAAGTAGGCTTGCGTCTTGGGACCAAGGGCTCGGCTGTGAAAGTGGACGAACTGATGCAGTCTACTCTTTGAGCATGCCGACTTTGGGATGTGTATTTGTTAATACCTTAGGCACAATCTGACTCGACATTGAGAAGGTTGTAGGGGAGTACACTAAGCCATAGCACCAAGTAATTGCACGCTGCTCTGCCAGGCTTTTAATAGCGATGGAAGGACAAGATTCACCCCATGTGCGCTTAAGTCGAGTCATCACTGCACAAGCAACACACTCAGCAGCTTCACAAGCTTTTCACAAAGGCACTCAAAAGCCAGTAAAGCTCCTTCACGACATTTTACAGTATGAAATTTGGGATCACCCTTAGTCAAGTGTTTTGGGGCTTATTGTCGCGTGGGTAATGGATTTGGTGATGGGTTTGTCATGGAATGGACTTGTGGGGTGATCTGTATGTTGAGACGACATAGATGTTCAGCGTAGGCTCTTTGAGTGGTTGTGCTCGTCCTGTATCTTTAGGCTGGTGGGCAATCTGTTTTGTTTTTATCCATGCGACTCAGCTGATTGTTGGGCTGAGGAGATGAATATCTTTTCGTGTCGAATGAAGAAGATGAGAGCTTTATTATGTCGTTTGAATAATGAAAGAATAACTTCTTATGTCATCCGGAAGAGATGGTAAGTTATACTTATCATCTGGAGTAATAACTATGTTCTCCGTCGTTTGGAGGAGATGTTAATCTTTGTATGTTGTGAAGAGTCAACGACCACCTTGTCGTATGGAGAAAAGAACTATCCTCTTATGTCTTTTGAGGAAGATAACAATCATTACATGTAGTACGAATTTGTTGGCAATCTATTTTGACATATAGAATTAATCTATGTTTTATCTAATGGTACCTTAGTCAAGCTAAGTCTTCTTCCATCTCATGTCGGATGAGATCTTAAACAGGCGTTATGTGGTATGTCAAGTAGAATCTTTAACAAGTGACAGGCTACATTAGGTAATATCAATTGGGACATCCTCAATAACACTCTAATATCGAGTAGGATACTCATAACAAGTTATATACCAGACATCGTGAATGTCGAGTGAGCCATCCTAAACCAGTACCTAATTGTACCTAGTTGTAAATCGTTGTGTCGACTGGGACACGCATAGCATACTACAAATTGTAATACCAACTATGACATCTATCACAAGTTTCATGTCTTTCTAATGTCGATTGGGACATTATTAAAAAGTAGAAGCCATACCTGGCAATATTAACTGGGATGTCCAAGCCAAGACTTCATTCGGGTACCGTCGATCGAGACACTCTCCTCATGCCAAATTCATGTCACCAGTGGCAAATGGTGGGAAATACAATTTCATTGAAGGGAATGGCTAATTATGATTAGTCTACTGGTGGGATATGGCTTCTTCTTTGGTGATTTTATGGACGGTCGTCTGATGGTGTATTTCCGCTTGCCCCATTATGAAATGCTTCTAATAGATCATATCAAATTATTAGGATTTTTGGGGTGACCCGTAGCCTCGGGCCTTTAGGAGGTTGAAGAAATGTGCTCCAATGTTTGTAATTATCTTTGGAGGATGGCAAATTTGGTGATCATAAGATCTGAAGTCTGCTCGTTGCGCGACGCCATATATGTATGAGTGTCTGAAAGGATCGTAGATGGAGAAATCTTTGCATGTTATGGATCGCTAAGGCCCCACGGTGGGCGCCAAATTGTAGACGCTGGATTTCGCCCGAGGTCCACAATCGAGAATTTGTAGTTGGGAGCTCTAGCGATCCTGCAAAACAAAGGTAGAGTGAGCGTGGAGGTTACTGCCCACCGGTGTGGTGGGTGTCGTAGGCACTCCGACGCCCAAGTCAGTGATAGAATTATGGAAGTAGTAGGAGGAAGGTCAAGGTCAGATGTTACCATGATCTCCGTAGGCTGCCGTGAGGGCGGTGAACGAAAGGTGTTATGAGCTTGAATCAGAATGTTCTAAAGCTGTGAGTTGGAGAGCTAGAAGTTGAATGTCCTCCTATTGGAAACTCATTTCCTATATATACATGCTTAAGTAACGTGTGCCTTTATTTCCGTTTGATTGCTTGTCTGTTGGGTCGTGATAACGGTCAACTTCATGAGGGGGGTTTTATTTGTATTTGCCCGTTGTTGGCTGGCAACTGTTGAATTTATGAATGGTGTTTATGAACTTAGGCGTTACGTGGGCCGGCCTCTGGATGGTCCTTCGGTTACGGGTGTTGGTGTTCATCGGGCCTGGGCCGACATTATGTCTTTGGGGTTTGATTATGAGGCTTCAGGGGTGCGTCCAGTATTGGGTCTGAAGTAAAATGACAAAACTGCCCCTGGACCAAATTTGGCCCAAACAGATAGTCTGTGACGGAGGGATTATACGTATGCAATGAGCTCGACTTGTATAGTTTAGCGAGATTATCTGGGATCGTCATAATTCATGAATGGGTGGATTATGGACACGAAATTGGATTATGTGACGGATAAACTTAAACTTAGAGAGTCCCACAATATTAAGTGTACTCGTTGAGCACTTGGACAACGTGTTATTATTTATAATACTTCACCAAATTAAATGAGTTAATTCGAGTCGTTTAAACAGTTAAACGAAAATACATACATTATGGGCATTTTGGCCAATTGATAAGTAATGTGTATTTGTATTTGATACAAAATATGATTTGATACGTATTAATTATTTGAAAAATGAGATTTTGGCACATGCCATTAATATATGTATTTGTTATTTAGTGTAAATACAAATACATATATAATAATAATCATATTAATTAATTATTTATATGTTTAAATGTTAAATATCTAGATAATTAAATTATTTCAATATTACATAATTGTTATGCAATATGTTTGATTATTATTGGTTACATGTGGCATGGTTTTATTAAGCTTAAATTTTACAAATTGGATTTGTTAACTTAAAGGTTATTATTATTTAATTAGATTAAAAAATGACCAAATTGCCCTTCTTTCTCACCCTAAGTCGGTTTTGGCCTTGTATTTAAAGTGAAAATTTTTTTTTTCTTCATTCATTCACCTCCATGGCCGAACCTAATCTCCATAAAAGCTCCCAAAATTTTCTTGAAGAATCAAGGAAGAAAGTGAAGAAAATCAAGAAAAAGTTTAAGGAATTTACGAGATTTGGAGGTAATCTTCATAACTCTTAAAATTAGAAAACTTGTTTCTTGTTCTTGAATATCTATAATAGTTCTAGGGTTTCTTCCGTTCTTATATTTTGGGACTTTTTGATTTGGAGGATGGATTTGGAGGCTAGATGCATGTGTGAAGTTAGATTGGATAATATTATTGTAATATTAGTTCAATTTTATCATTTGATGACTTGTTGCCATTCTAGAGTGTTATGAACACTCTTGTAACTCCTAGAATTTTTCTTGGGTTCTTCATTTGTTGTGACTTAAGTTGGTGTTACAATTAATATGATTAATATTGAGAAAATTGGATTTAAAGCATGAAAAATGATATTTTTTGTTACAAAATTAGATCTGAAAATTCTGTATTTTTGGTGATGAAAAGTATATTTTATAAATGTATTGTATGTGTTTTGTACATTAGAACAATTTCCGGAAATTATTTCGGAGTTGAAATATACGAAAACGGCGAAAAATGGCGTTACCGGGTGAGTTTCGGGCTTTCCAGGTGTCTGCTGTCCAAACAGTGAATTGGCCACTGTTTGGGCAGCCCATGAACTGCCCAAGCACTATTGGAGCTGACTTGGGCAGCCCCCATGTGTGTTGGTTGGTCGGTTCGGACAAAAACGTATTTTATGCTATTTTGTGGAAAAATATTTTCGTAAAAGTTTCACGATGTTTCGTACCTATTTATGCCGTTATTTGATATCGAATAAATATGTTTAGATGAAATATGAATTAATTATTCATATTGGATATTGAATAATTTATTTGGTAATTTTAAAAGTTTTTAAAATTACGATTTCGCCCGAACCGCGAGCTTCCGCTGCGCCCGCGCCAAAACCCCAACAAAAATGGTATCAGAGCATGTCTGATCCTTCATCCATTACATTTTTCATGCTTGATATATGATATATAATCCAATTTTGATGTTTTCGCATGCATGTAATTTAGATATTTCTTGATTTTTTGGTTCTACGCTAACGAGAAACGTAACAAAAATTTAATGATCAAGTTAAATTATATTTTCTAAGGTATAGTTGAATTGTTTAGAAGTTTATCTAGATTTAACTCTGTATTTGATGTAGAGCAAAGTTTTCTTGAGGAATATCCAAAGTGACATGTATTGGATGCATGTTTCTTGGTCCGTCTTGTCAATATGGTTTATGGGTATCTTTCTATGGCTACATCCGAGAAAGTGCCAAAGTAGTGAGGGTGTAGTTGATAGAATTTTATCGATGCCGGATATGTATTTGATACTAGACAAATTCAAGTGAAAGTGGAAATCCTGAACATACCAAAGTTGTCAGGACTACATCGGTAGCTTGAGTTTGTCATTGGCAAGTGAAGCGTTGATATGCCTCTTTGTGAACTTGCCAAAGCTGTCATAACGAGAAATGGCCAGGATAAAATTCAGGAGTCACAGTGAGTGTGATTGACAATGAGTTGTCTACCTAATGAATATACGTAGGCGAGATCATTCCAAAGCTGTGAGTCAAAATATATTCATGGGGTCCACTTCTCACTATGGAATTCGATTTAATTATTGAATTCCCATTTTCCGTTAGGGATTACGGTATTACGTAAAGTAGTAGGAGACACTGATGGGTTAAAAATCCATAACTAAGACAGTGCGTAATATTTTGAAAATTGCTGCTTTTGTTTTCCTTATTTTATATTATTGATAGAACTTAAACTTCTTATCCACTGCATACATATTATTTGAATATGTTTTCTGACTTCACTTATGGTTGTAAATTTTTAGAATAGGTTCTAGAATGTTAGTAGACTTAGATATTGTTAGATTAGTCAAAACCATTGGGAACTGTTGTTCCGGTTTTCTTGAAAATCAAGATGGTTAGTGACTTAGTTACTAATTCACGATAAGTAATCTAAATAGATATTTGTTTTAGGATATAATTGTCTAGAGAGAATAGTTTCTTGTGTGGTAAGAATTAACGTGAATTAGTTCATGTCTCGAGATTCTTGACTGTCATTAAGAAAACTCCATTAGGTATTTGTTTATCTTATAATGACGTTTCTTAGCTTTAGTGACTTTTAGAAGTCACGTGTTTGACATATGTTGCTAATCAATTATTTGCAATTGTTGTGAATAATTGAAGGCAAATTATAGAGCTTAAGAAATGAGATGTGTATAGTTGTGTATAGAGAATATCGATTCTTACAATACGATAACTATAGGTATTAGATACCAGATCTCTCATCTAGTTATTTAAAATAATGTTTAATGATGGTTTTGATATTTGATATCAGAACTTGCGATTATTTGATAGTTACTTGTTCTTTATAAACAATTGTTACATATTTTAATATGACTAGTAGTGTCATTGATGAAGAGATAAACATTAAAAAAAATATTCGGTTGACTAAATAACGTAGAACAGTGCTTTATGAGATTTTATCACATAAGCATTAGATGCTTATTCCATATGGTAAAGAATGGTCTGTTACAAGATCACATCATATATCCTTATCCATTTAATGAATATCGTATTCAAGATGTGATTAAATCTCATTTAACCAATGGTCGTCATTGGACCACAGATTTATTAAACTAATACATTGGATGTATGTAGTTTAATGAATTATAAATTACCTTGGATAGTTTTCTTTACTTCGTAACTTAGTTAATGAGTTGTCATAACTTAGTTACGTGTTTCTAAAAGAATATATATATTGAACGTCTTGAATGGTTCGAGAACTTTCAATATGTTTCTGATGAAACGCGGATAGAATATTTTGAATAGTTCAAAGATATTCTATTTGAAGTGTTGAAAATTATATTTTTAAAAATTCATCGAGGGTCTTTGAATTATTCAAGGATGTTTGATATGATCAAACATATGAATTTATGGCAATTAGTTCTAAAGTTATTTAATGAATGCGATTCTTACTCAATATTATTCTTCTACAATTCCATCGTGATAGAATTGATCAGTGGGAGAAATCGAATCTTATATGATCTGATTCGTTTGATATTGAGTGTTACCGAATTAGTTTTCAATACTCTTGGAGATATGCTCCAGTAACACTAATTCATCTTTTTAATTAAGGTTCCATTAGTTTCTACAGTTACGTATATGATATGTATAAGTAGAAAATTTGAATCTGAAAAGGTTTGAGATTTGAATCTTTATTTTGTATAATAATTATATAATTGAAAGTACTTGCGCCTTGGAGGTACAAGTAAAAATTTATCATTTATTCTATTTAATAGAATATTGTATTCTATTTGATAGAATATCTTTTCTACGATCCCGAGCAATAAAATAGTTTTATTACTTGATGTGTAACATTGGATGTTGACACTTGTAGAAAAGACTTGACTTATTGAAGTTAAATGTGAAAATGATAAGCTATAAATGGAACTACATAATTAATAAGATGAAATGACCCTAAGACATCTTTTGTATAAGTTTAATAGGATGTCAGAATCATTTACAAAGTATTTGATACTTAATGGTTCTGTTGTTTTCTTATTGAAGAAAATTATCCTATAACTTATAGTGGGAGCGATATTTGATATCGATTTCGAAAGTTAGCATTAAACCATAGATCTAAGATTGTCCGTAGCTTACTACGATCAAGTTTAGAACTTGATTGAGTTTTCTTTATGAATCGTTCATAAAATGTGCAAATTGTTTGCGCATCAAAAGTAAAGTGAGCTTATTAAAGGTTTGACCTTTATAGTATGATAGTGAGAAAGGTTATACTCAACAATCTATTGTAGATTCTGAGGAAACTTGTCTCTAGTCACACTAATTGAACAACTAAAGATCTGTTGGTTAATGTTGATATTAAACTATGTATTTTGGCTAAAGAATGCAAAACGGCATTCCCGAATGGTAGATTTGTTGTGGTTTCTTTGTTTGAAGAGTTCATTCTAGAATGGCCCTAGAGTTTGTATTCTGCAAAAATCACAGTTTGATATAATAGCTTATATAGCCTATTGTAGACTCATGTGAGCTTTGTTCTCTAATTTTGATTATAGTCAGATTTTCTGATTTTATCAAAACATAAAAGAATACATATTTGATAGTAGGGTCAGTGGGAGTGTACAAATTTCTTTCTAATGTTATATATCCCAAGTCTTCTTTTCTCTGTGAATGCAGTGGGAGTAGTCTATGTTATATTTGATATAAAACTAAGAGACTTGTGAGATACTCATATTATTCATGTATTACATATGATCTAACAAATGACACATCAAAACTATATGTATGACAGTTAGTATAATTATTTGACAGTTAGTGTGTCTTTTATATATAATATTCATCTTTCGTAAAGGATGGTTCCTTTGTCGAAAGAGAAATTGATTAGAACGTCTAGTCAATCTTATGCATTATATGATGATGGCATAATGAATGTTATATTATGTGCGATTAAAGATATTAATTTAATCGTAATTGTTACGAATTATTTTGATTCCCTGTAAACCATAGGATGTATCTTGAAACATGTTCTTCGTTATCTTAGAGATATTAAGAACGAGTTTCTTATTCATAGAGATATAGTTCGCAACCATTAGAATCAAATTAATTTTGAGTCTAATTATGACATTAGATGGTCTATGTCATATAAAGTCAGAAAAGATGCAGTAGTAGTGTCACCATTGATTCTACTAAATTAGTAGAATTAGTTGTAACTTATGAAGTATTAACTTATGAAGTTGCATAATGACCTTAATATTAGAAGTTTTGATATTAGTATTGTGTTTGCGGTTGTCTACATAGTATTTTGGATTTGATCTCTAAATACATAGAAAACTTAATAGCTATAGCACAATATTGATATCGCATCTGAGTCATATTAATGTAGAACTTGGGTTCTACAAAATATGAATGATGATGGTCAAGGGAAACGATTGGGTTTGTTGGACAAACTCAATTTGTTATAGCGGGCTTACTTGTTGTTGCCTACCTTTTGAGTGCTAGGTGAGCTCTTGAGGGCCATGAGTATGTGATACACAGTTAGATGTTTATATGATACCGTGGATTGGCACTAGAGAAAGTGGGAGAAATTGTTAGGATTGGTGCTCAGAGTGCCAATTCGGATCGTATTTATGTCCGATTCATGAATACGAACAATTCATTTTTCCATAATATTACTTATTTAATGGTAGCACCTATTGTCTTTTATATACATATTCGATCTAATTACGATTAGATATCTAATTATGATTAGATTGAAACTAAATCTGATTTAGTGATACATGTATATTAGACAAAGACCCTGAGATTTACAATGTAGTGTGCAGTTACAACATAGTTTGTAATTGACATTGGGAAGCGTCACTATAAGTTTTATATCCTTAAATAAAGTTCGTGGTCAAGATTTACTAACACGGATCGGTTAGTAAAATCCACTGAGACCAGTACATGACGTATATCATGAGTTGGTCTGATGGTTTATCCCAATAAATCATGAGTCTCGGGAGACTCGTATAGACATGTAGGTGTTTATTTGATAAATGTTGAACGACTCACTAAAGATTTCCTAATAGATGGTACACCAACGTCAATAGAAATCTTCTCGAGTTGAGCGAGCATAGTGGTCCTTCGACTTGAGATACCATAGTGGATATATGAGTTATCCTCCACACTTTGATTGCAGTCACGTCACCGATCTATTTATATCAGACCTCAGCATGTTCGTTGGGTGTGGATTGATGCTCATGATATCCAGTGCGTATAAAGATAGAATCTGTCAGTCCTGTGTCAGGGCATAGGTTTCCTACACGTGTTTGTGATCTAGTAAATCCATGGCTGTAGTATAACTTTGGAAGCGAGTTCCGAGTGTTATTTAGAGATCGTAAATTTGAAAGTTGACTATATTATACCATAAGGATTTGACGTTCTTATCTATATCCCAGATATAATATGGATAGCATGTGACGGATGGATTATACGTATGCAATGAGCTCGACTTGTATAGTTTAGCGAGATTATCTAGGATCGTCATAATTCATGAGTGGGTGGATTATGGACACGAAATTGGATTATGTGATGGATAAACCTAAACTTAGAGAGTCCCACAATATTAAGTGTACTCGTTGAGCACTTGGACAACGTGTTATTATTTATAATACTTCACCGAATTAAATGAGTTAATTCGAGTCGTTTAAACTATTAAACGAAAATACATGCGTTAAGGGCATTTTGGTTAATTGATAATTAATGTGTATTTATATTTGATACAAAATTTGATTTGATACATATTAATTATTTGTCAAATGAGATTTTGACACATGCCATTAATATATGTATTTGTTATTTAATGTAAATAAAAATACATATATAATAATAATCTCATTAATTAATTATTTAGATGTTTAAATTTTAAATATCTAGATAATTAAATTATTTCAATATTTCATAATTGTTATGCAATATGTTTGATTATTATTGGTTACAATTGGCATGGTTTTATTAAGCTTAAAGTTTACAAATTGGATTTGTTAACTTAAAGGTTATTATTATTTAATTAGATTAAAAATGACCAAATTGCCCTTCTTTCTCACCCTAAGTCGGTTTTGGCCTTGTATTTAAAGTGAAAAATTTTGTTTTCTTCATTCATTCACCTCCATGGCTGAACCTAATCTCCATAAAAACTCCCAAAATTTTCTTGAAGAATCAAGGAAGAAAGTGAAGAAAATCAAGAAAAAATTTAAGGAATTTAGGAGATTTGGAGGTAATCTTCATAACTCTTAAACTTAGAAAACTTGTTTCTTGTTCTTGAATATCTAGAATAGTTCTATGGTTTCTTCATTTCTTAGATTTTGGGGCTTTTTGATTTGGAGGATGGATTTGGAGGCTAGATGCATGTGTGAAGTTAGATTGGATAATATTAATGTAATATTAGTTCAATTTTGTCATTTGATGACTTGTTGCCATTCTAGAGTCTTAGACCACTCTTGTAACTCCTAGAATTTTTCTTGGGTTCTTCATTTGTTGTGACTTTGGTTGGTGTAACAATTAATATGATTAATTTTGAGAAAATTGAATTTAAAGCATGAAAAATGATATTTTTTGTTACAAAATCAGATCTGGAAATTTTGTATTTTTGGTGATGAAAAGTATGTTGTATAAATGTATTGGATGTGTTTTGGGCATTGAAAAAATTGCCGGAATTTGTTTCGGAGTTGAAATATGCGAAAACGGTGAAAAATGACGTTACCGGGTGAGTTTCGGGCTTACCGAGTGTCTGCTGTCCAAACAGTGAATTGGCCACTGTTTGGGCAGCCCATGAACTGCCCAAGCACTATTGGAGCTGACTTGGGCAGCCCCCATGTGTGTTGGTTGTTGGGTTTTCTGGGTCAAACCAAGATCAAATTAAGCAAGAAATCATGTGAATACAACAAAGTAAGAATGCAGAAAATACTCACTTTGATCGGTTTTGGATGTAGGAGATAACAAAAATTCCAAGCCTTTGTGTTGTGCTCCAAGCTCCCCTTTGATGTATGTAAAGTTTCCAAGCATCTCCTTGAATTCCAAACTCATGGATATGTTTCCCTATCACCTTATATGATTCCTTGTGAGTGTTAGCTCTAAGAAAAAAAATTGCAACAATTCTTTCTTGGTTTGTGAAGAATTCGGCCAAGCCAAATTCAAGGGAGAGAGATGGCCAAGTTTCGACCAAGGGAGATAGATGAGAAGAAATTTTGTATCTTGTGTATTTGTTTCTAAAACAATTAATTCCTTTTTACAAAAAGTCTCTCAAACTTTTGTATATCCTTTTCCAAAAAGGCTAAAACAATTTGGAGGGAAAAATTGCATTAATTGTTCCCAATAACTCCCATCACCAAAAAGTTACTAAAAGTCAATCTCAAAAAGTTGACAAGACTTCCATCACTAAAGTGACATTTAATGAGACTCGCGATGTGACTTGTGGGCCCGACTTTAATTTCAAAATCTGAGTGGGCCTGCAAACACATTCTGGGCTCGGGATCGTTAATTCTGAATTAACGAATTTTCCGTTGCGATTTAATTAAATCAAATTTAATTAAATAATTATGCCTAGAAAATTAACGTTAAAATCGCTCGTGAATTAATTCTAAATTAATTTGTTCGCCCAAATTAAAATCCAATTTTAATTTCACGTCCAAATCTAATTTCATTTCATGTATCAAATATATTATTATATCGATTAATTCCAAATTAATCGTTCTCTCTCTTCAAATAGTATTTTATCTCAGATAAAATCTCTCCGTAATTAATCCTAGATTAATTTTCTCTCTCTTCTAATTAATCCCAGATTAATTATGTTCGAGTCATACGTCATCGGTAAATCTTCGGGAAGCGACCCATGAGATCCTTGGATATGTTGGCAGTAAATCCGGTCATCGGACTATCCGAACACGTACGTACCTAGTACTACGTTTTTACCGATTTACGAGACATTGTTGGCTTCTAGCAAAGCAATGTGCCAACCCATTTCTCCATAAATATTATTTTAAGGAATATGTAATCTATGTCAGGCGTAGTATACGTAGTATTTCGTATTACGATCCAGTATCGGATGTCACATGCTAGGCTTGGGGCTGGAATTGTGTCTTCCCCGTACGAAGCATATATCGGATCTCTGGTAACAAGTCTCTATAATCGGATAATCATGACCTAGTCATATTATCCCGATGACTGCAGTACTAAAGAGTATTAGTTCCGTATCCTGCGTGATCATCATCTCCATATAAATGGAGTGATACTTCCATCTTGACATCACACTCAATACACTACGATTCTCAATATACCCAGAACAGGCGTACACAGAAGCTGTTAAAGCCCTGGATGACCAAAACCAAAGTATATTGATTGTCGCAAGTATTAGCGATGCAAGTCTCAGGTTAAGACCAAATACACCTACCCTGATTCGGACTTCCATTGACACATAGTCATACTACCAATAGAATTTCGAGGGGTCTATCCAGAGCGAAGCTATTCCCGTACCATCGGTAAACACAATATCCTATCACACTTGTATAAGTATCCAATACTTAAATATATGAGAACTATGTTGTTATGCTCCCACAACGCGCACAAGTGCAATACTAGTCTATTCCACATTATCGATGTCCAGTCTCGATAATACTACGACTAGGGATATTTAATGATTAAACCTTAGTGGATTAATACTGTCTCATATCTTATTAATCTGGTACTAATCATATGGACTTTTATCATTTATATATCTTGGTAATCCAATTACAAATGATAAAAGAGAAATTTCCTTTGTCATATAGTTAATTTGTACAACAACACAATG
The DNA here is from genome assembly GCA_019454045.1 of Zanthoxylum bungeanum. Taxonomy (NCBI): domain Eukaryota; kingdom Viridiplantae; phylum Streptophyta; class Magnoliopsida; order Sapindales; family Rutaceae; genus Zanthoxylum; species Zanthoxylum bungeanum. The sequence goes on from SKCR01031830.1 coordinate 148,472, forward strand.
TTCTGTACAAATAGTGATGCTATGGGTCATAATTGTCCAACAATCTCCCACTTGGCCTATAGCCAATCACTTAAGTGTCCTACACTTGAATTATGCATGGGTCGCTCAAACTTCTGCTGAGAAATAGCTTTCGTCAGCGGATTTGCAAAGTTATCATCTGATGCGATTTATTCGATCATCACATCGCCACGATGTATGATCCGACGAATCAGATGAAATAGTTGAAGTATATACTTGGATCGTTGATGAGACCATTATTTCTTTATCATGTGTTGTAGCCTAGCTCAGCTGCTAACAGAACTACTCCTAATCTAATTAGGAATTTAACAAATCTAAAATTGCTTCTTTTGCTGCCTCAGCTGCAGCAATATCCCGCTTTTGTTGTTTATTCGGCATCAGTATCTTGCTTGGAAGATTTCCAGCTCACTATTCCGTTATTCAAACTATATAGTACCCTTATTACGACTTATAGTCGTTTTTATCGTTTTATAAACTTGCAACGGTGATCCCAGTCACTTCAAGTTCTCCTTATCCATAAATTAAGAACGCATCCTTAGTTCGTCTAAGATACTTAAGAATGTTCTTAACATCAATCCAGTGACCATCACTAGGATTGGCCTGATTGTGACTCCATATGCTCAAAGCATATGAGACACCAGGTCGCGTACATATTTCTCAATGTACGATTTCTCGGAGAGTGCCAACAATTTTTAGATCTATCCCAGTAGATCCTTATTCCTAGAATAAAGATTGTTTCTCCCAAGTATTCTATGGAGAATTATCATGAAAGCCAAGCTTTCACCGATTGTATTATGGGAATGTCATTTCCAAGAAATGACATATCATCATTATATGGGATAATCATTATCAGTGCGCTCTCACTAACCTTCTTATATACACAAGAATTATCTTTGTTTTGAATTAAATCAAATACCATTATGATTACATCAAAACGATAGTTCCAAGAACGTAATACTTGCTTCAATCCATAAATGGATCGATTTAACTTGCAAACATTGTTTGCTTGTTTTGGTATGACAAAACTGTTAGGATGTTTATAAACATCCTCCAAAAAGGTTTCCGTTGAAGGAAAGCGATTTTGATGTTCAGCTGGCATATTTCATAAATGAAACATGCAGCATTTGCAAGCATTATCCAATGGATTTAATCATGGCAACGGATAAAAATTTTCGTGTTAATCGACATTATGTTGATGACGATACCTTTTCTGTACAAGCCCAGCTGTGTACATTTATATGTTGCCATCCATGTATGTCTTCCTTGAAGACTCATATAGTACCAATAGGCACAATGCCTTCCGGTACAACAACCAGTGTCCAAACTTGGTTGGTATACATGGAATTCATTTCAGACATCATGGCACTTTGCCATAATAGGTAGTCGATACCTTGTATCGCTTCCTCATACGTAGTCAGTTTGTCTTCCTCAATAAGATTGACATCTACATGAGGTGAGATCAGAAACCCATACCTCCCAGGTTGTTTTTTGACTCTCTCCGACTTACGCGGTTCTTGTGTATTCAAAGATTATGGTACAGTTTCATCCCTGATGAACTGTTTGTGTTCCATGAGGACTCGGTGCCTGGAACAGTATTACTCTGATTTTCATCGAGTTTTACTTTCCTCCCACTTACCACTGCATATAGGTATTCCTCTTAGGAAAACTGCATGGAGAGCAACAATTACATTGTTCTCTTGTGAGTTGTATAAGTAATATACTTTGGTTTCCCTATGATAACCTACAAATTAGGCACTTATCTGATTTGGGTTTTAGTTTGTCATCATCCAAACATATGCCTAGCATTCCCAAATCTTCAGGAATGAGAAAACCTGGTTTCTTTCATGTTCATATCTAATATGAAATATGTCTAACAGATTTTTATGGAACCTTATTCAAAATAAGTATTGCACTGTTTAATGCGTATCCCTAGAAGGAAAATGGTAGCTCAGAGCGACTCATAATTAACCTTACCATGTCCAACAAAGTTTTGTTTCTCTGTTCGGACACACCGTCAAATTGAGGTGTTCCGGGAGGATTCCATTGTGAAAAATACTATACTCTTTCAAATAGTTAAGAAACGTATTGCTTAAGTATTTTCCACCACGGTCTAACCGTGACGGTTTAATACTTTAGCCGGTCTGTCTGTCTACTTCGAGTTGAAACTCTAAATGTTTCTAACTTGTGTTTCGTAAGATACACATAACCATAACGCGATGCCACATCCGTAAAGGTTACGAAGTATTCATATCCACCTCTAGCCTAGCTAGATATGGGCCCACTTACGTCACTATGAACGAGGGCTAACAGATCGGTGGCACTTGTACTTTTACAAAGTAAAAGGTGTTTTAGGCACTTTGCCTAATAAACAAGATTCGTAGACATTATTTGAATTAGAATCAAATTCGTCCTAGTACCCACTCTTCGAAAGTGTGGATATACGAGTCTTGTTAATGTGTCCCAGACAACAATGCCACAAATAAGTCTCAATTGATTTAAATCAGTTTGAGCTATTTGTTTGTCATGTTATACGTTTGAGATTCATTTATATTCAAAATATAAATACTGTTATTCACATCTAATGTGATTACCTCAATATCATCTTTATAAAATAAAACACTTAATGTTCTAGAATATAAAGGTATACCCGCAACGGGTTAAACTTAGATATAGAGATAATGTTTCTAGTCAAACTAGGTACATTATAACAGTTTCCTAATTTAAGTACATACCCAAAGGTAGTTCCTAAACTTAGGTTTCTACGGTTAAAACAGCGACTTTTGTCCCGTTTCTGACTCGCAGGTCGATCTCATCTGAAGTCAGTCTCCTGCTAATCAGCAGATTCTGTACATCAGTACATATGCTTATGTACCACTTCCGGTATCTAAAATCTAATTTTAAAACCAGTAGTGAACATATTTTTGACAAACATAATTGAAGCTGGAGCCTTGCCCCGCCTTCACTTCCTTCATATCTGCCTTGTCCATACGGCAGTCACACTTCCAGTAACTCTGTTTGCCACAGTTTAGGCAGACATCTTGGAATTTTTCCTTTGTCTTCCTAGAAGACTGTGATGATTTTGCCTTTGCCCATTTTAGAAGCTCTGGCTCTGCCTCCTTGAGCATAGCCATCAACTCTCCAAGAGTTTTTACTTGGTTCATAATGAACCTGCCCCAGCTTTCGGGTAGAGACTATAAGATCAAATCTTTGGTAGTCTCGGTCACGTAGGTAATGCACAGCTAACCTAGCTGATCGATGTCAGCAATCATCTGTGACACCTAGTGCTCGACAGATGTACCCTCTGACATACGCGAGCGAAAGAAGCTTCTTTTGCAATTTGTACTTCTAAGATCTAAAATTAGATCTATGAAGATCCTTTAATTTCAACATCATGGTATAAGGATCAAATCCTTAATTCTGACGACGGAATTAAAGAGTCATTGTGGTAAGCATAACGGATTGAGCACTAAAGTTATCATCACCATGAGTCTTCCAAAACTCATGTTCCACTATTTGCTCAACTCCGAGCTCAGGCCCGAGATGTTTCTCTATCAAATAGAATAACCTCTCAGTTCCCATGACTATCCTGAGATTTTATTCCCAATCTGAAAATTGGAGCCATTTAAAGACATTTTCTCCCAGGATTATGTTCTAAACGCTAATCTTTCAGTTATCTTGATTCCAATATTCCAACTATCTAATCAACGATTTCGGGTACAATCAAATATAATGATTACTATAGTCTAACTATATAATCAACTATTATTTGATTGGTTAAATTCAAATATATTGATTACTATAATCCAATTATATAATCAACTATAAATGATGTAGTTTGAATACAGTCCAACTGTTTAATTTAAAACAACAATTAAATATTAGTCCAACTAATATATTTATTAATTAATGATGAAAAATGAAATAAGCGCGTATTGGCAAGTATCTAAACGAAATTGCAAATTTAATATTTGCCTCCCACTATTTTTCGGCGAGCCTCTAACCCTCTGTTGAGTACTCGGGAAACCTAGTTTCCTAGTGGGCTAGGATCCCGTTAAATAACACACAATCTTGACTTTGGCCAACAAATTGTATGAAACTTAACTAGGTAGATCTCTAAGATCAATTGGATCCCATCCAATTCCTAGATCCAGTAGGTGGACATCCAAGTCCGAAACATATATCTAATATATGCCATATATCCAATATATTCCCTAACATTTTTCCTCTAAATCAACTAAGCATTGGCTCTGGCACAACAAGCTTAATGATTCCAGTTAAGCGGGACTCATTGACTTTGGAAAGCTTCGTAATCGATGTCGATGGACAAGAAGTGATCTTGACTTTGGCCAACAAATCACAACTTGGAAAAGACATGCGATATGGAACAAAGCCTTTATCATTCAAACACATCCGCGATGGACAAAGGTCTTGACTTTGGCCAACAAACCAGTGCTAATCTTGGATCTTGAGAGAGAATCACTCAATGGAAGGAAAACGCTTAATATTTGTTGAGGGTTTTTTGCGTAATTGGCAACCAATTAATTATCTTTGATTAGGTCTCATCATACACCCTTAAGCATGCATTCTACAAGCATAATAAGGCGCGGTAAATAAATTAATAATGATATGCGGATGGATATTTAAAATATTTTGTTCCTAGAACAAATCTCTCCATTTCCTCTCCCCGGCTAGCACTATTCTTACTTCTACCCAATTACATAACACTTCTAAAGAAACCTCATTTACATTGAAGGGAATAGGTGAGAAGAGAAATACAAAGAATCAAGAGGTAATAGGCTGGACACACATGTCCAATTTAATAAATTCTAAATTTATTACAACAATTTCCAAAATTGCCCTCACCCATCTAATATCCATCCGATATACATTATTCATACATCATATCCATGTATTCACACAAAGAATGTTATCAATCAATCTAATCCAATTAATTAATCTTTAATTAATGACCATCCAATGTTCAAACAACGTTTTGATTTGAGCGAGTCCAACTCGTTTAAGAATAAGTACTCAAAGTACGAATTCTTGAATTATATCAAACTACAATATTAAATCCAATTTAATTTGTATTCAGTACTAATTCATATTTAATTTCAAATTAAATAATTACACTTTATTAATGACCTTTGCGACTTAGATTCTAAATCTAATCTTTATGGGCTCAAAGGCCCAACTAACATCCAATGTCTATTTAATTAAAGTCCAATGGGCTTTCAATTAATTTATAAGGCATGGACTTTGGCAACCAAATCCCAATAAGGAATCACCATTTGCCACAAAATTAATTTTGTCCCATTTGGCCCAATTAAATTATAAAGGCCCAATTATCATATTTGGACTTTATGGAAATGGTTTTATGCCCAATTGGATCCAACCAATTATCCTAAACCAAAATTGGCCCAACCAAGCCCATTAAGCCCAAATAAAACATTATTAGCCCAATTCCAAATTAAGCCTAATTAATTAAATTCCAATATTCTCAATATCACAATTTAATTAACTAAAGTGTATTAGCTATAATTAATTAGTTAAATCAATATTTCCAAAACACCAATTACACTAATTAATCATGCTTTAATTAACCAACTTATGTCCAACACAAATTGATGCAAAATCAATCCAACATGCTGTTGGTTTCTTTATTAGGTCCCAAGATCATAACAAGCATGAAAATAATGTGTGAATACATCGAAGGAGATAGTGGAATACTCACATCGATCGGTTGAGACGATTTGATGAAGAACAAAATCAATTTATTTCCTTGGACAGTCACGCCCACTGCAGCAGATTTTGCTCCAAGAATTTCAGTTTTTGCTTCAAGATTTCGAGCTCCAATCTTCGTCAAACGATTCCCGACTCGTGGGTGGGTTTCCCTATCACCTTCGCATGTTTCGTAAGTGTGCTAGCACTTGAGATTTTGCCACAAAATCTCACTTTTGTTTCCTCCACTGCTCGGCAATTTTAGTGAAACCAGTGAGCAGAATTTGCCCCTCCATGGGTGTGAGTCTTAGAGAGAAAAGAAAGAAGAAGAGATGTGTTAGGTTAGTTAAATGTGTAAATCATTTGCTTTATATATTTTCCAAAAATAAATAAATGATTTACCATTTATTTTAACTTTCAAAAAGTCAAATAAATTAACTTTAATAACCTTGAGTGTTCCACACTCCAACATCAATGTCCATCAAGTCATACCAAGTCTATCAAGTTGTCAAGTCACATCACTGAAAGTGACAAGTGATTTGACGCTTGAAGTAACTAGCGATTTGACGCTTGATGCGACTAATGATTTGACGCTTGATGTGACTTGCGTGCCGCACTCGAATTCGAAATGCGAATGCGCTCGCAATCACTCTCGGGCTCGGGTTTGCTAATTCCTAATTAGCAAATTTTCTGTTACGTCGTAATTAAATGATTACGCCTAGTGAAATCACTATTCACGTCGCTAACGAATTAATTCCAAATTAATTCGTTCGCCCGAATTAAAATCTAATTTTAATTCTGCGTCGAAATCCAATTTCGTTTAATATATCGAATATATTAATTTAATCGATTAATTCCAAATTAATCGTTTTCTCTCTTTAGACGATATTTTATCCCAGATAAAATATCTCTGTAATTAATCCCAGATTAATTTTCTCTCTCAACGAATTAATCCCAGATTAATTAAAGTGCGAGTCATACGTCATCGGTGAATCATTGGGAAGCGACCCATGAGATCCCCTGATATGTTGGCAGTAAATACGGTCGTCGGACTATTCGAACATGTAGGAAGAGGGTTCAAGAGTTATACACTTGACCCAAGTCATCGGGGAGCAGCATGAATCATTTTCAGTTATTTAGGCATATTTATTATTTATTTGCATGTATGGAACCAACGGGGATTACCGTTTTTATTTATTTTTGGGTTAGTATATTTTAGTTATTTATGGGTTCAAAATGGGCTAGAAATTAGGATTTATGAGCTTTTAGTTGGTAATGGGTAGTTTAGGGCTATATTAGTCTTTTAGCTCTATTAGGGTTTGAGTATGTTGCTATTTAAACTCAAAAACACCTCTTAATGAAGGACCCTATTTTTTGTGCGTGAATAGTAACTTATTTTCTTGAGATTGAGAAAATTTTATCATCGTTCAGTGATTGAACAAAGACTTATCAAAGGGTTGGCATCCTTTGTGGCGTCCTATTTGTTGGCAAAATTCATCTGAGGCTATCTCCAAGGGTTTTCAAGGACAGGTTCTTTGGGGGTCTACGGGATCTTGGATCGGGTTTCGTCTGTTTCACATCCTGTTTCGTATCATTTACTAAACCTATCAGCCATTGTGGGTGCAGACCTGGTCAGATTTTGTCAAATTTGTGGTGTTACATCTCAGGAAATGGTGTTTTTTTATATATAATATCACTGCTTTTCATTCGTGATGTAGGATGAAATTGCGAATGAAGCGGAGACCGGAAAGATATATAGATCAAATTATATTGACAAGTATGGGAGACCAGTTCTTGTCATGCGACCAAGTTGCCAGGTTCCACTTTCATCCAATAAATCCTGTGTGTGACTGTCCATGTGTGATTATTTGTAAATAGGCTATCATTTCTTAGTAGTTAAAAGAAATTTTGATATCTCTAGAAAAATCTGGATGACATGCTCTTATCCTCGATTAAGAATACTTTATAAATTGTGCAATGCATTAAAATCCGGTTAGGGCTGGGCATTTCGGGTTCGGTTTTGTTCGGATGGGAGGTTTCAAACCGAACTCAACCCAAATTTAAACCCGAACCGAATCAGTTCGGTTTTGGTCCAGGTTGGAAATTTGGGTTGGATCGGTTTGTGGGCTGTTGAAAATTTTGCAATTACATTGAAGGCAAATTCATTTCATTTCTTTTTTTCCCGCAATAACACTACACAGACCAGTGCCATTCAAGGCAAATACAATACACAGACTCCATTAAAGGCAAATCCAACTGTAATGATTATGAAACAAGTATGTTGAGTTTTAAAATTAAACATAATGCAACTGCAAATCTAAAAATCCAATAGCCATCTCTAGTAACTATTAACTAGAACTACTAGCATTATATTAATCACACACCATTCACTAAGTACAAAGTTAAGCAACTGAATTACAAAATAAATGAAAATTCAGTTTAATGCAACGTCTCTCTGTGATAGATTATTAAGTTTGGATTACTTAGCATAAGAATTGTAACTTTTCCCTTTGTGAGAACAGCATTTTATGTTTTTTTTATGTGACAGAAATAGGCTTGATATTAGCACAATATTTGGTCTTACAACTAATGCCATTTATGTTACATATTAATTAAACTTTTTGGAGCAGATTAAAGGCGTAGTGCTTAGCCATGATCACTCAGTTAAGTTACTTTTGACTGCAGAATACAAAGTCGAGTAAAGGACAAATTAGGTATTTGGTGTATTGCATGGAGAATGCTATTCTAAATCTGCCTCCTGACCAGGAGCAGATGGTCTGGCTGATTGATTTTCAAGGTTTCAATTTATCACATATCTCAGTGAAGGTAACAAGGGAAACAGCCCATGTTTTGCAAAACCATTATCCAGAACGCCTTGGTGTGGCAATACTGTACAACCCACCCAAGTTCTTCGAGCCATTCTGGACGGTAACCTACTTAAACCTTACTTATTCCTTTTCATGATATCTTCAAACTTATAAGTGAAAAAATGTGAAATTTTCCTCGTGTTGGAAAATATACGACTGTACAAGGTAGCAGTAAATTAATACATTCAACGTTTGTGTTTATACTGAATGCCAAATGATATTCATAATTTATTCTTTATTTTGCTTTCTTCTGTTTGCCTCTGGTTTTATGAGGTAGCGTTTATGTTACATCTGGAACATTTTATCTCTGCAGGTTGTGAAACCGTTTCTAGAGCCAAAGACTCAAAATAAAGTCAAGTTTGTTTACTCTGACGATCTAAACACCAGGAAAATAATGAAAGACTTGTTTGGTATGGACCGGTTGGAGTCGGCATTTGTTGGAAATGATAGTGTGGGTTTCAACATCAATAAATATGCCGAGAGGATGAGGGAAGATGACAAGAAAATGCCATCCTTTTGGGCAACAGAGACTACTCCCTCTGAAGCCCCACGAGCTTCCTTGGCACCTGCTACATCTTCAGGTTCTCCTAACTTGAACTCTGATTCCGAGACATCTGGCCGAGAGAAGAATGACAGTAGTTACCCATCGCAGGGAATAGAAAAGAAGGCCGTGTCATCAGGAGACAATGTTCGCATCACCGATGATAGCAAGAACATCATCGGAGAAGTACATTAGATTAGGATGAAGCAGCAAAGTTCTCGTCTGGTCGCTGTTGGGGTATGGTGACCAGATGGTGTATTAGCCATGCGTACTGTTAACATTTTCAGTTTGAACAACAAAATCAATAGAGTTTCTCTCATGCTGTAATCTTAGTACGTGCCTATGTGATGGTATAACAAGCAGCTGGGGATTTCCAGGGCTGAGAGCTTATAATTCCCAGTTTCTGTGGGTTGTGTTATTATCTTATGATTCTTATAAACATTTAAACTTTCATGTCAGTTCTCTTCAACACGGTACAAGCTTTTCCTAGACAGAAGGTTTTAAGTCATTCTTCGCTTATTTCCCAAGCAAGAACACAAAATGATAATGATATCAGATGAAAATGCACCTCTTTCAAGTTGATTCTTCTTTCTTGACACAACATTTGCAAAACTCCATTACAGACATACAAGAAAATACAGGACCCAAAACTCTTATTTCAGCCCATCATTTACATATGTTTCACACAAAAACATACATCTACCTTGAACAATGCCAGTGTTGTAGTAACCAGGATTGACAACTACTGCAAAAGGACACAAACAATTGCCTGCTTTTTGACTTACTATCAAGAAACTATCCCGATACATTTCATTTCATTATAATCTAATAGTGACGATTGCAGTGTGATGCAATGGGAGGGAAGGCCCTGAAAAAACAAGTTATGTGTGAGCACATCTGATGGCTTAAAAGCAGAAGAAAAGACCAAGCTGAAGCAAATGATGATTGCTGGAATGTGGAAAATTATCTATGCTTCAAAAGAAATGTTAATGCAACATCTCATCTAACTTCTATCTATATTGAGCTAAACCCTGCAATTCAAGCAACAAAACGCAAGTCAGAATAAGGATTATAGTTTTAGAGAATAAGTTGAAAAAGGGACGGTGCAGCGCACGAGGCTTCCCACACTGTGAGCTCTGGGGAGGATTCAATATGTTCGCAGCTTTACCCTTGCTTTATCTGCAACCTCCAGGTCACAATGAAGTAATCTTAACGTTACACCAAGGCTCATCTTCGGAATAACTCAACCAAAAAGGATTAAAAAAAAAAAGGTATAAATAACTTTGTGCTAGCCTTTTCTAAAAGTGTAACATACAATTTCTAACATTATTTTTTTGGAATAGTTAGAAACCCCACCGTCAAACCACCCCTTCCGAGTCTAAGCAAAGCATTCTCAGGATTCGAACCCAAAATCTCAATGTGAGATCCTGAGCCCTACATCACCAAGCCACGCCCCTTCGGAACATACAATTTCTAACTACAATTCACTATCTCCCAGAAAGTTATTGCAGAACAACTTGAGCAATAAAGTTTCAGCCAAAAAGCCCTTGTGGCAAGGAAGTTGTTTTCAGACAAAGGTAGTTTCAGTTCATAACTTCCCTAAACAAGCAAAGCTTTTCCAATAATACAACAAGATACTTGGATTGTTGGACAATTGTACAAATTAACTATGTGACAAAGGAAATTGTTCTTTTATCATTTGTAATTGGATTACCAAGATACATAAATGATAAAAGTCCATATGATTAGTACCGGATTAATAAGATATGAGACAATATTAATCCACTAAGGTTTAATCATTAAAAATCTCTAGTCGTAGTATTATCGAGACTGGACATCGATAATGCGAAATAGACTAGTATTGCACTTGTGCGCGTTGTGGGAGCATAACGGCATAGTTATCATATATTTAAGTATTGGATACTTATGCAAGTGTGATATGATGTTGTGTTTACCGATGGTACGGGAACAGCTTCGCTCTGGATAGACCCCTCGAAATCTCATTGGTAGTATGACTATGTGTCTATGGGAATCTGAATCTGGGTCGGTGTATTTGGTCTTAACCTGAGACTTACATCGCTAATACTTGTGACAATCAGTATACTTTGGTTTTGGTCGTCCGGGGCTTTAACAGATTCTGTGTACGCCTCTTCTAGGTATACTGAGAATCGTAGTGTATTGGGTGTGATGTCAAGATGGAAGTATCACTCCAGTCATATGGAGATGATGATCACGCAGGATACGGAACTAGTACTCTTAAGTACTGCAGTCATCGGGATAATATGACTAGGTCATGTTTATCCGATTATAGAGACTAGTTACCAGATATCTGATATGTGCTTCGTACGGGGCAAACACAATTCCAGCCCCAGGCCTAGCATGTTACATCTGATACTGGATCGTAATACGCAATACTACGTATACTACGCCTGACACAGATTACATATTCCTTAAAAGAATATTTCTGGAGAATTGGGTAGGCACGATGTTTTGCTAGAAGTCAACCATGTCTTGTAAATCGGTAAAAACGTGGTACGGGGTACGCACGTATTCGGATAGTTTGATAACCAGATTTACTGCCAACATATCCAGAGATCTCATGGGTCGCTTCCCGAAGATTCACCGATGACGTATGACTCGGACATAATTAATCTTGGATTAATTAGAAGAGAGAAAAAATTAATCTATGATTAATTACGGTGAAATTTATCTGGGATAAAATTCAATTAAAAGAGAGAGAGAACGATTAATTTGGAATTAATCGGTAAAATAATATATTCGATATATTAAATGAAATTAGATTTCATAACGGAATTAAAATTGGATTTTAATTCGGGCGAACGAATTAATTTAGAATTAATTCGCGAACGACTTTAATAGTAATTTTGCTAGGCATAATTATTTAATTAAATTTGATTTAATTACGTCGCAACGGAAAATTCGTTAATTCGAAATTAACGAACCCGAGCCTGGAATGTGTTTGAGGGCCCACTCGAATTTTGAATTAAAGTGGGGCCCACACAAGTCACATCACCTAGTCAACTTTATCAACTTTTGGTTGATGGAAGTTGGTGGTTGATGGAAGCTTGTAAAACACACAAGCTTACTTTATGTCATTTGGAATAACTATTACCAAAATTTGATTTTTGGTAATAGGTAATTGATTTTGGAAAACAATTACACAACACAAGTAACAAACTTTTTTTCTCTTATTCTTCATGAAAATGGCGTGAACCTTGGCCATTTTTCTCTTCATGGGCGTGAACCTAGGGTTCATTTCCTTTGATTTTTGATTCACAAATCAATAATGCTAGCACATCAAAGGAGTCATACAAAGGTGTTAGGGACACTAACCCTTGAGTTTAGAATTCAAGAACAAGCTTGGAAGCTCAACATACATCAAATGAGAAGCTTGGAGCAACTACACAAAAGGTTGGAAATTTTGTTATCTCCTGCATCCATTCAACCGAGCATTGTAAGTATTTTCCGCTACTTTACTTTGCGAATTCACATGATTTTATGCTTAAAGATCTTGGTTATTGTTTTTAGAGAACCCAACATGGATGTGATCCATATTGTCCTTGACATGGCACACATGTAGCACTAAGAGAAATGACCAAGAACAAGGAACCATTGCAAGTATTAGAAGGACCAATCACAAGACAGAAGGCTAAGATGATCATAGAAATAATGACGAGACTAGCTCATAGTTTAATGGTTGAATGCGGCAGACAACTTAAGGGCACATTGGCGTCACATGAAGGTTTCAATGGAGTGTACCCAAAGCTATTCCATGTGGCACAAGTTATATTAGAATGAGTGCCTCATTTTGTTGACATTTTTGACATTCTTAAAAAGAGTGTCATCTTTTATTGACATATTAAGCATTCTTTGAAATAATAGTCATCTTTTATTGAATTTTTGGCAAAATTGTTGATGTTTAATGTTTTTCCTTTATTTATTTTTTTTTGGCAAAGTTGATGATATTTTTGTCACTTAGCCACGTTTGTTGACTTTTATAGAAAGTTGTCTAAATTAGTAAATGATTATTAAGAGCGTAGTCCTTAAGTAGTCATTGGTTAGTACAATGACATTTTAATTTTTTCACCCCTAAAAAGTATTTTGGTAATTTCGGTAATTATGTTTAATTTTGCCTTTTATATATTGTAAACTTCATTTTTTTTATAAAAATAAAAATATTCCCCTTTGTTCAAACTAATGACTTATGTAAGGAATGACAACTTTAGTGGCGTCTCCATACTAACAAAACGCAACAAAGCATCATCTTAAGGGTTCTCAAATGCAGGTTTTTTATGGATCTTCTTCGTGGTTTTGGAAGGATTTTTTTTTTAACAAAATCAAATTTGCAGTTAAAGATCCTTCAAATACTCTGAACGATGTACCTGATAACATATCTGAAAATTCTTTTGGCTATAAGATGTATGACGAATAACTCATTTGGAGATTAGGCTAAGCAAACCACAAGCAACAGATTTGAATCCCAAATTTACACAGACATTTTGTAGGTGACAAATTCCAAAACATTGTTTCCCATTAAAGATCATGCTTTAACAAATAAAACAGATTTTCCCGCCACCGAAAAAAAGAACAAAACTAGTTATAAACAGAGAATCAAAAGATTTACAGATCCTGAAGATACCCATCAGAAACTCAAATTCACAAATACCTCGTATATTTTCATCTTCTTTAATTCATTTCAATGATGCGATAATTAACAGAGCAAATATTGAATAATTGAAAGAAGAAAAAAATAATCAATATCATAAGACAAGATACAAACAAATAAATGGAACAAAACCTACATGATCAAAGAAGACAAAAAGGAAACAATCCAGAAATTTGCTTAAAAGCAAAATGCAATACAAAAGCAACTTAATTTAGAGGAAATAAGGTTGCCAGATTGTACCTTGTTATATAGATGGTAATTGGTAATCAAGCGAAGAAATATCTTGGTTCGAATTCAGAGAGTGCGTTTCTTGTAAGAGTTTGGAACAGTCGGAAATTTTACTTATTCTGCTTAATCCCGAAAAAAGTATTTTGACGGCGGAATTTTCAACGATTAAAAAAAAAAAAACCTTGACGGATTTCATATTTTTAACCATATGGCAACACGTTTTATAAACTGTGACGAACTTGATGGCTCTAATATGTTTTTTATTTTATTTTATTTTTTGTAATTTACAGAGGAATAATTTATAGGTTTATATATGTGTGTATTTTATTAAAATATTTTTTGTTGGAATTTAATTTAGTTATTTGGTGTTGTTGATGGTGTTTTTTAAGCACTATGATATTTAAGCAGTAAGGCAGGGGTAAAAGGGTAATTTCCTTCTTGATCGAGAAGATGGTGACAGACAACGCTAGGCGATGGGACGAATGTTTGAGTCAAGCTCTATGGGCCTATAGGACGTCACCACGAACGTGTACTTCGATCACGCCATTTCAGTTAGTATATGGTCAAGAGGTCGTACTACCGGTAGAAATGAATATTGAATCCATTATGGTGATGTTGCAAAAAGAGTTGACAGAGGAAGACTACAACGAAACAATAATCCAGAATTTGCTGGATTTGGACGATGTTAAATGTGATGTGCTAAATCGTTTAGAAGCACAAAAGAGAAAAATAACCTAGGAGTACAATCTCAGAGTCGTGGCTAAATCGTTCAGAAAAGGCGAGTTAGTATAGAAAACTATATTGCCAATTGGTACTAAAGATCCGGCATATGACAAATGGTCGCCTAATTGGGAAGGCCTATTCGAGGTAAAAGATGTGTTACCGAACGGGGCCTATCATTTAAAATATTTAAACGGAAGGGTACATGTTAGGGCGATAAATGGCAAATACCTGAAAAAATATGTGCCCTAACTATGGGAGCATGAGAATGTAATGTCTTTATAATAAAAACAAAATACAATAGTAAAATAATATATTTCCATTAATTCGGGATGAAAACGTCCTCAAAATTACAAAGATTGGACGATGTACCTTTTTACAAAGCATTATTGGCTGTGGCCCGAAAATCCCCGGACGACTCCTTTATGGCCGAGAACGTCTCCCTCCTCAGACGCCATTACTTTTGCACTTCCAAACCCGCTGTCTCTAAATCGGCCTAGCTTTTCTCAAAATCAATACGGGCCAGACTTTCGTATTCGGCCAAAGATGTATCCATCTCCGTTACTTGGGCGGCAATGGTCATCCTCTTAGCCTTTTTCCTCATACGGCTCTCCTCAACAAGACGCTGGATTTCCTGTAATTGTCGCTCTAGGTCCAGAAGAACTGATTCCTCAGTCACCATTTCATTTGTGGTCTCCCTCAGGGCCTATTGAAGGGCATCGAGTGAACCATGGAGCGTTTCTTTCTTCAGTATAGAGGAACGAAGCCCAATTCTTTGACTGTGTATATTGCGATACCGAGAAATAAGGGCCGTTATATCATCCTGCAGTTCTTGGAGGAAGAGTCGATCATCTACTGATATAGGCAAGGCATGAATGGCTAGTAGTCTGCTTAATTCGGAGGAACTTCTGTCCAATTGGAGAATGTTTTCTGGCAGAAGGGCATGGCCAATCTCCAACGTAGTAAAAGAAGCATATTGGCCGATTATCTCCCGAAGGACCTCCAGGTCCGTGCTGGCCCCAGCCAAAGGAGAAGAAGGCCTAAGTGGAGCAGAAGACAATCGTACAAGGTGATCCAAAATGTTCTGGACCGACTGCAGCAGCGGGTCGGATGCCTGTGTACAAAGAAGAAATTAGCAGATGTAAACTGAAGTCATAAACTAGAGGAAGAAGAAAAAAGACTTACCACCCCAGGACCAGAGCTAGATGGCCTATCCACCGATGCCTCAAAAACATCAACTTGCGGCTGCACAAGTTCTTGCTGAAGCGAAGGATCTGAGGGCGACGGCTACTGGGGGACAAGAACTGACTGTCGTTCAGGAGACACGGCCCGAAGAGGCGACAGCCGAGTATGGGAATGTTGTTGCTGGATGAGAGACTCAGTGCGATGAGGCGACGATCGTTCAGAAGCAGTAGACAATTGAGCTGACATGGCAGAAGCTACATGCAGGGAAATCAAAGATTGGGGAGCCGAATATGATGGTTTTTCAAGCACATAAAGTTTTTGCGCTGACGGGACATGAGACTCCACTCGCGGAGGAGAAAGCGAAAAAGCTGAGGACGTCGGATGTGCGAAGGCCGAAGTCTGGTGCACTGAAAAACCGGAGATGCGGCCTGTGGCGTTGAGTGTTGCGGCGCAGCAGTGGGCTGAACATCTCTAAGAGAATCAGAATCGGAAGAATCTGAAATATAAATGACCTCATATTCTTCATAAATACGACGAAGCACGTCGTCTTTATACATAGACCAAGCCTCCTCTAATAACACCAATTCGGCCAAACTATAAAAGACGTCTACGTCCCGGTAACTCCCCCTAACCCCTGTAGCGGACATTCTGTGTACCAAGGGGTAAAGCCGTTTGAGATGACGCCAAAGTGGCCCATCATTCGGCCAAATAGGTTCGGGCATGTTTGCCTCGTCATCCGGGTCCTGAACAATTGGCACAGGATTGTCCATAGAATGGGACTCGAATAACGGATGGTCTCTTGATATTTCCTCAACACCTGGACGCGAGCGACCAAACTCTATACATAGCTCTATACCTTAGCGGTCGGCTCCAAATGACGCACCAGTAGCGACTGTATCACACTCTTCTGACGGTTGTTCCACAATTGGAGCCTCAACTGCTTCGTCCTCATCCTAGGGAATCGGCACCTCCACAGGTCCCACGTCCTCGAGGCCTTCAGATGTAGGAGCTTCGGGCCTCTGAATTTCAGACGTTTCGGGCATTACAGAGGGGGGCTCGATCCGAAGCACCTGCACAAAGTACAAAATGTTAAAACCGCAATTTACATCAAACTCATGTACAAAGAAAAACAGGCTTCGAACTCGTACCTTAGAACGACGCACAAGTGGCACGTCTGAATCCGAGCTACAATTGGGGGAAGGCTGTTTCCTTTTGGCGTGCTTTATTTTCTTGGGTTTGGCTGTCTCAGTTGCCTTCTTCGACCCCGTCGGCTCAGAAGACTTGGGGGACAACGGGAAAGTAGAAAATACCCTCATAGAAGGCAGAGAGAAAAATCGTTTACAGACATGTGGCCAGAAATGATCAAAAGAAGAATGGACTGATGTACAAGAAGCAAAAGGAGCGATGTAAAAAAAAGAGAGTAAAGAACGAGTCTCCGACAAGGAGTCCTCCACGTCAGAGACCGAAAAGACTTTAAAATGGTCCGACGAAATGGAACGCGTATGGAAAAATGGAATAGGCCATCATTGAACGAGGCCAAACTGACGGGCAACGAATTTGGGCGAATACACCTCCACTACAGCCTTACCATTGGCCCCGGTCAGGATGTCATGAATCAGGTCGCGGCTACATAAAAACATGCGCCATATGCAAAAACCTGACTCATCCTCTTCCGACTGAGGAATGTCATGAACAAAGGATGGGCTGTTCGCCACAGAAAAAGGGAAAAAAGAAGGAACCCGACAAAAAGTATAGAAATATTCAAAAACAGTGCGGGGGAGGAAAGTAGATGGCCGAAGTTAGGGAAAACGAAGACCGGCACAAGGGTAAGGATGATTGGAATCAATGGTGCCGAAAACAGGGAAATAAGCTCTCAACCAAAGCTGAACGAGCCACAGAGGGCCAGAGGCAATGAACGAGGCCCCCAACCGAAGTTGTTTTTGAAGGACGGCCAATCCCCGATAAATAGCGGCTACTAAGAAGGATGTCAGGTCCAAATGATGACCATTGGCAAGGTCTGAAGAGATGGGGAGGTAGCCCGCCACAGGCTTTTGGCTAGGCGCACAAATGATGTATTGGCACAGCCAATAGTGGAGGAAGGCCGTTCGTTGCAACATCGAAACAAGACCGGCCATTTTCGAAAATTTGTGAAGAAAATAATAGTAGGATGAAAAGGACGAAGGGTCTATTGAAGGAGGAGGGAAACAAGAGGTTGTGCAAGCCAAAATGGGCGCAACCAGATGGGCCAGCCCGATGAGAGCACCGATATCACGAAGAGTGATAGTAAAAGGACCAACAGGGAAAATGAATACATTGTATTCAGAGGACCAAAAGAGTAAGGAAGTAGGAAACAGGCTACGGTCAAAAGAGGGCAAGGCCAATGAAAGTTCGATGAAGGAAAAGAAGCCATGCTTCTGTAGAAAGGCACGAGTATCCACATGTAGTAGCATACGTTGGAACCAATACTCGAACGCGGCATCGTGTTTGGGCCACGTGCGAATCGGGGTAGATTGAGCCAAAGGAGAAATATTAATTGGCTCCGAAAACGGGAGGCCATAAGAGGAAGGGAACTGTTGAGCCAGCGGGGCTGTAGCAATGGTGTTGTCTTCAATAAAAATGGGACCAAGCGCACACTGGCCGTAATTCTCGTTAAGGGTATTAATACCGAAAGTGCCCACGGAAGAATCGTCCAGCGCCATCTTGTAATCAGCAAAAGTGGAGGAGTTGGTTTTGGGAGCAGATGAAGAAGACGCCATTGATACCAGGAGTTCGAGAGTAAGATAGATAAATTTTGCAATGCGGGGAGAAAGTAAAAAAAAAAAACAGAGCGGGCTAAACCCTTATATAAACAAACGAAAGGCTCAACCTGTGACATGTGTCGTAACCCGAATCGTCGAGGGATGGAAACGGCGGGAAAACGAAAAGAATGAAGGATCGCCCTAGACAGGTGCTAGAATACAATTCCTTGCAAAAGTGACGTGCGACGTAAGGAAACACGGAAGTGACGTAAAAAACGGCTCTTAAATGGGCCTCATGATGAAACGGGTGAAGAAGAGTCACACATTTATTGCAGAAGTGACGGGTTCACGTGAGACTGTACAAGAAGACCCAACCAATTGCAGGGCGAAAGTTTCTCCCCCGGGTTTGTCACACTCTCAGCATCGGCCACTAAATTGGCCAAGCCCCAATATCCGCCTTCAATAAGATCGGTCAAACCTCGACTGATCGGCCAAATATAGGTGTGAACATAAGACGTCCCTCGGAAACATCATCCAGGCTATCCCCATTATTGATGTGCGTGACAGAGTTGATGTGACAATACCACCAGACTGCAGGTCACTTTCGACAAAGTCAGGCTTAGGACAGAGAACCCGTCAGGTAGCACATGAAAAACATTGCAAATGAGAATAGTATCATGCCTTGAGATTATTTAAGAGGAGGAGAGTTGAAGAAATAGCCTATAAGGAAAACCTCTCCCAACCGCCCAGCCAAGGGCCAAAATGCCTCAGCTTGGCCTTCCATAACCGAGCAAATTCTTTGGCTAACGGATGAAAGGAGAAAAAACAGAAAAAGTAATATATGCATGAAACATAGGCCATCGGAAATGAAAGCTTCTCTTTAATGAGGTGTGAAATGGAATGTACAAAAAGTTAGCTAACGGTCATCCACACTGTGTGAGGTGTGAAATGTAATGTAATGTTGTGGATGGGCTGCATCCGTTAGCGACAGCTGACCAGAGTCCTCGGTGTGGCAGGTACTGCATCGCCTGGTTGCGGATGGGTTACACCCATTGACAGCGGCAGACAGTATTCCTCTGCGTGGAGGGTGTTGCACTCCTCGGTTTCACAGTTTCTCTGGACTGAGGGATCGGCCGGGTGACTAGCTGGTTGAGGGCGAAAATCCCCGGCTTCACAGATTCTCTGGACTGAGGGATCGGCCGGGTGACTAGCTGGTCGAGGGCGAAAATCCCTGGCTTCACAGATTCTCTGGACTGTGGGATCGACCGGGTGACTAGCTAGTCGAGGACAAGGAAATAATGCCCATTGGACCAGCCCTCGATTGGCGTAGTGGTCTTCCCTGAACAAGGAAAGAACGAACCTGGATGGAAAGCCGAAAATTCACCTCAATTTTCACTTACAGTTCAATCAAGGTGAATTTGGGGGACAATTGTTGACAAAAGAAAAAATGCCACCCTGGAGCGAAATCGCCCTAGAACGAAGGAATAAAGGACGAAGGCAAGAAGGGTGACGAAAGGAAGAGCGATCACTAGATTGGAGCGAGAAGATCACATGACGACCGAAGCAGCGATTAGAACGAGAACACGTAATGCAGTTGATCCCACGACTACAGCAGTTAAGTAGTTTTCCTTCCACGATCAAGCAGTTGAGACGCACAGCTCAACGGTTGAAGACACGATCCAGCAGCTGCAGAGAGATACTGGAACTGCCCAAGCGGTTTACAAGCTTCACTATAAAAGCTCACTCGTACAGAGAGAAAAAAACCGATCAAATAAAGACTCAAACGTGTATTTTTTCTATCTTTTAGTTTTATAACTTTTAGGACTGTAATTTGTGTGTTCGCGCCCCTTTGTGTGACTCTGTCTCATGAGGTTTGGACCTTACACGTTTCTCTTTCTTCTTCAAACAGTATGACATCAATTTTTTTC
Organism: Zanthoxylum bungeanum; assembly: GCA_019454045.1. Taxonomy (NCBI): domain Eukaryota; kingdom Viridiplantae; phylum Streptophyta; class Magnoliopsida; order Sapindales; family Rutaceae; genus Zanthoxylum; species Zanthoxylum bungeanum. The sequence goes on from SKCR01031830.1 coordinate 169,105, forward strand.
TCTTAAATTTAAGAAATATGGTCACCGAAAATTTAAATAGGATATAAATAAAATATGTGGTTGGAAACCAAAGCCTTATATCACTTAATAAATTTAAAATAAGACATCATTTTCTTAGATCCCGATATTGATTTACTGCTGGTGGGCAACAATAAGCCCAATTCCAACGGAATGAATAAATCCAAGACCACCTTACATTCTTATTTGAGGCCCATATTCATCCACAGGGTATTATAGTTACTTGTTGTGGGCTCACTACTCACTTAAGGTTTTTTTTTTCTTTAATCTTTTTTCAAAAATTAGTTGACGCTGAATTTATTTCATCATCTCCCAAATTTAAAATGATTTTTAAATACTTTAAAAATATATATATATATATATATATATTAATTGTTTTTTTTTTTACATTTCTTCCTCCTTTCATATACCGCCATTGCCATCACCCCTACTATCTCTATCGCCACACCTATTTTCATTACCATCGTCGCCATCACTACTACATCTACATGTATCTTCATCACCATCAATAAATCACTACATGATTTGTTAGATAAGTGAACAATTAGTGGATTTTGTTGTTGGTGGTGTACGGTCAAATTTGATCCGAGGATAATTTCGACATTTTGCTCCTGGCTCACTACTAAATGCACCCCCAAAACCCCCTAACCAAACCCAAGAATACGGTGCAGGCCCAGGCCCAATGAACACCAGTACCCATGACCGAAAGGTCACCCAGTTCGCGTAACGCCCAGAATCATAAGCATAAGTATGCACGCTGGATTTCGCCCGAGGTCCACAATCGAGAATTTGTAGTTGGGGGCGCTAGCGATCCTGCAAAACAAAGGTAGAGTGAGCGGGAGTAGACTACCCACCGGTGTGGTGGGTGCCGGGGGCACTCCGACGCTCAAGTCAGTGATGAAGACGAGATGTAAATAATGGAAGAGCGAGGCTTGACGTACCTTGACTTCTGTTGACTACCGTGAGGGCAGTGGGTCGGAGGTTCTGAGAGCTCTGGAGAGAATATGACTAAGCTGAGAGTTGTTAGAAGTTGAATATGATCGAGCTATGGATTGTCCAGCTATGGATTGTCCCGCCCCTTTTCTCGTAGACTTTCTTCTCTTATATACACACTCTCGGGAAACGTGTGTATTTATTACCTTTAATTACTCGTTCGTTGGATGTTGGAAACTGTCGAGTTATGTGAGATATTTATGAGTCTGGACGTTTCTTGATTTGGTATCTACTGCGTCCGTTGGCCCTCTTGATGACAATGAGCTTGGGCCTGTGAGCCTTCTTGGTCTGATATTGGTCGGTCTCGAGGTAAAATGTCGATTTTACCATTGGGCCCAAATTTGGCCCTTACAGTTTGTCCCCTACTCCCTAAGTCAAGGAGTCCTTGACTTGGAGAGTACTTGACGCGTGTGTCGCTTGAGGCCATAGTATGTAGATGTACTCGAGCGTTGATGCTGCCAAACGAATATCAAGTTATGAGCTTGACACTTCAAGAGCCATTGTGGAAGTATCCAGTCGACCGAACCAGATGATAGTCGGGATAATGAACTTGACTCTACCAGAGCCATTGGGGAAGTACCCAATCGATTGAACCAGATCAAGGTCAGGATATAAGTCGTACGACATGTGTATGTCTACAACTTGACTCGATATGAGTCCGTGGGGGATGTCCCCGGTCGTCTGAACCAGATGAGGGTTCATAAGTTATTTCATTTGACAAGTCTATGAACTGAAGGAAGTCCATGTCTTCATTTGACTCGACAAGAGTCATCTGGGAATGGCACCGGTCAACTGAACCAGATGAGGTTCAGGATATAAGTCATACGACATGTGTATGTCTACAACTTGACTCTACATGAGTCCGTGGGGGATGTCCCCGGTCGACTGAACCAGATGAGGATTCAGAAGTTTATTTGACTCGACAAGAGTCCATGAGGGATGTCCCCGGTCGACTGAACCAGATGAGGGTTCATGAGTTTATTTGACTCAACAAGAGTCCATAGGGGATGTCCCCGGTCGACTTGAACCAGATGAGGTTCAAGATATAAGTCATACGACATGCGTATGTCTACAACTTGACTCTACATGAGTCCGTGGGGGATGTCCCCGGTCGACTGAACCAGATGAGGGTTCATGAGTTTATTTGACTCGAAAAGAGTCCATGAGGGATGTCCCCGGTCGACTGAACCAGATGAGGGTTCAGGAGTTTATTTGACTCGACAAGAGTCCATGGGGGATGTCCCCGGTCGACTGAACCAGATGAGGGTTCAAGAGTTTATTTGACTCGACAAGAGTCAATGGGGATGTCCCCGGTCAACTGAACCAGATGAGGTTCATGATATAAGTCATACGACATGTGTATGTCTACAACTTGACTCTACATGAGTCCGTGGGGGATGTCCCCGGTCGACTGAATCAGATGAGGTTCAGGATATAAGTCATACGACATGTGTATGTCTACAACTTGACTCTACATGAGTCCATGGGGGATGTCCCCGGTCGACTGAACCAGATGAGGTTCAGGATATAAGTCATACGACATGTGTATGTCTACAACTTGACTCTACATGAGTCCGTGGGGGATGTCCCCGGTCGACTGAACCATATGAGGGTTCAGGAGTTTTTTGACTTGACATGAGTCCGTGGGGGATGTCCCCGGTCGACTGAACCAGATGAGGTTCAGGGTGTAAGTCATACGACATATGTATGTCTATAACTTGACTCTACATGAGTCCATGTGGGATGTCCCCGGTCGACTAAACCAGATGAGGTTCAGGATATAAGTCATACGACATGTGTATGTCTACAACTTGACTCTACATGAGTCCATGAGGGATGTCCCCGGTCGACTGAACCAGATGTGGTTCAGGATATAAGTCATACGACATGTGTATGTCTACAACTTGACTCTACATGAGTCCGTGGGGGATGTCCCCGGTCGACTGAACCATATGAGGGTTCAGGAGTTTATTTGACTCGACATGAGTCCGTGGGGGATGTCCCCGGTCGACTGAACCATATGAGGGTTCAGGAGTTTATTTGACTCGACATGAGTCCGTGGAGGATGTCCCCGGTCGACTGTAGTCTGATACCATGTCGTCTGAAGACCATGAGACTACGGTCGAATGAACCTGATGAAGGTCCATGAGGGTTCTCATTCCTCATTCTACAGGACCTGACAAAGGTTTATGAGGATATAATTCCTCAGACTACAGGACTTGTAGTCTGAGACCATGTCGTCTGAAGACCATGATACTACGGTCGAATGAACCTGATGAAGGTCCATGATGGTTCTCATTCCTCATTCTACAAGACCTGACAAAGCCATTGGGGGTCTTCATTCCTCATTCTACAATCCTCATTCTACAAGACCATATAAGTAGTGTCGAATGAGATCCTTAACAAGTGCCAAGCTTCTCACGTGTAGTGTCGAATGGGACATCTTCCTCATGGTGAGTCTCCATACATGTAGTGTCGAGTGGGATATCCTTACCAAGTCTGGTAATGTCGACTGGGATATTATCACCACATACATGTAGTGTCGAACGGGATATCCTAATACCAATTCTCCATGCATGTAGTGTCGAGTGGGATATCCTTACCAAGTCTCGTAATGTCGACTGGGATATTTTCACCCCATACATGTAGTGTCGAATGGGATATCCTAATACCAATTCTCCATTCATGTAGTGTCGAGTGGGATATCCTTACCAAAACTGGTAATGTCGACTGGGATATTATCACCACATACATGTAGTGTCGAGTGGGATATCATTACCAAATCTGGTAATGTCGACTGGGATATTATCACCCCATACATGTAGTGTCGAGTGGGATACTCAACAAGTGCCAAGCCACATATTGTATTGTCGACTGAGACATCAATAACAATTACCAAACTATATGTTGTGATGTCGACTGGGACATCCATAACAATTATCAAACTATATGTTGTAATGTCGACTGGGACACCCATAACAAGTCCCAAATTATAAATTGTAATGTCAAACTATAAAAAGTGCAAGTCATACCTGGTAATGTCGACTGGGATGTCCACGCCAAGTATATCTCTTCATCATATGGGGTGAATGGTAGGAAAAATGGTTCCACTGAAGGGACGCGCCTTGTTCCTGATGAGGGTCCATGAGACTATGGTCGAATGGAGTCTAGAGTCGATGGCAATCCATTCATGTAATGTGAAGAATATAATTATCTTCTCATGTCGCCTGAAAGAGACGACTATCTAACCATGTAGTATGGATTTGAAGGCAATCCATACATGTCATATGGAGGAGATGAAAATCCTTTCAGTCGTCTGAATGTGGTGGGTCCTTCAATGTCGTATGGAAATGATAACAATTCTTCTATATAGCCAGATGGCCATCCACCTTATCGTATGGAGAATATGATAATCTTTCCATGTAGTATGGAGTGGATGACATTACTAGAGAATACTTCTTAGTCGGTTGGGTATGCTGGAAGAATATGAAGGTATTCTCATGTCGAATGGAAGAAGTATATCAATTGGGTCTGATGATTTTTATGTGGTCGATTGGAGCAAATGGATTTCTCCCTAAGTTGTAGTTTTGTGAAGGTCAATTTTTTCTGTAGTAATCAATGAATACTTGTTTGGGAAGCTATGATGTCCCAAGGCAACAATGGGTGGTCATCTAGCCTCTTTTTTATGGACTAATTACATCAAGTATCACTTTATTGAAGTACATCGCTGGCATATCATTTGTAGGGTCGCTTGGGCGGATTTGAGGTTCTCTCATTGTGATGGTTGATGGAATTCTCTTTTTTCTTGTTTCTCTTATCCTCCTCCCATCTGATCTCAATTTGAGCATGGGCCATGGCATGATCCATAGTGTAGCATCGAAATTTAGTGAGCTTTTTGTAGAGTTCGCTTTCTGAAAGTAATCCATTTCTGAATGCTTCCACTGCAGTAGGCTGATAGAGATCTGAGATTGTTATTCTCTCTTTATTGAAACGAGCCACGTAGCTTCGCAAGGACTCCCCTCTCCGTTGCTGGATGGCATTGAGGTCATTGGTGGTCTTCTCAAGTTTGCAAGAACTTGCAAAATGCTCCACAAATTTATCTGCTAGCTGTTGGTAAGACTCGATGGATCTGTATGGGAGATTGATGAACCAGGTGAGGGCAGGACCAGCCAATGTTTCTCCAAATCCTCTGCACATTCCAGCTTCCCATTTGCTTGGTGACTAGCCGGTTGATATCATCTTGTATTTGTAACGGACAACATGGTCGTCTGGGTCAGTTAATACATCATAAATCTTCATATCTGGAGGACTGAACTTCCTTGGTAGTTCGATGGAAGTGATGGTCTCCAAAAATGGAGTATCTGAGATCGTGCCGGCTCGGCTTTTTCTCACTGGTAGTCTGGCACCAAGTAGGCTGGAGAGAATTGAATCTTTGAACTCCTGCATTTCCTTGCGCATGGTGGAGGCAACTTGCCGTGCTTGGTCGATTGAGGAGATATGTTGACTTCTTTCTTGATTTGGTGGATGGTTGTCTGATGGCGGATTGTCACTTGTCACATTGTTGAATGCCCCCAAGCGATTGGCGGGGATTGTGGGATTGCCGGGAAGGTCTGTAGTATCAGGTTGTCGGGAGGTTGAAGAGATTTGCTCCAGTTGCTTCCGGAGGGTTATATTGGAGATTCGCATGGCTGAATTTTCCTCCTCTAAGACTCGTAATCGTTCTTGTAGAGTGGCCAATTGAGAGGCCATATGGTCAAATGTTTGATCGCTGCTAGAAGCCATGTGTAGCTGTGTTGAAGGGATCGTAGACTGAGAGATCTTTGTCTGCTATGAATCGCTAAGTCCCCACAGACGGCGCCAAATTATGGACGCTGGATTTCGCCCGAGGTCCACAATCGAGAATTTGTAGTTGGGGGCGCTAGCGATCCTGCAAAACAAAGGTAGAGTGAGCGGGAGTAGACTACCCACTGGTGTGGTGGGTGCCGGGGGCACTCCGACGCTCAAGTCAGTGATGAAGACGAGATGTAAATAATGGAAGAGCGAGGCTTGACGTACCTTGACTTCTGTTGACTACCGTGAGGGCAGTGGGTCGGAGGTTCTGAGAGCTCTGGAGAGAATATGACTAAGCTGAGAGTTGTTAGAAGTTGAATATGATCGAGCTATGGATTGTCCAGCTATGGATTGTCCCGCCCCTTTTCTCGTAGACTTTCTTCTCTTATATACACACTCTCGGGAAACGTGTGTATTTATTACCTTTAATTACTCGTTCGTTGGATGTTGGAAACTGTCGAGTTATGTGAGATATTTATGAGTCTGGACGTTTCTTGATTTGGTATCTACTGCGTCCGTTGGCCCTCTTGATGACAATGAGCTTGGGCCTGTGAGGCTTCTTGGTCTGATATTGGTCGGTCTCGAGGTAAAATGTCGATTTTACCATTGGGCCCAAATTTGGCCCTTACAATAAGCCAGCCGTTCCAGCCTACAACGGGCAGATGGAGTAAATACCCCTCATGATGTCGACCGTTGTCGTGGCCCAACGGACGAACAATCAAGAGGGAATAAAAAGTACACGTTACATGAGTATGTATATAGGGGAGACGAGGCTCCCTGAGGAGGGTCATTGAACTCAGAGCCCTTCAACGCATTGCCTAAGAATACCCTTACCAGTTACTCTCATCACCACCCACTCACCGCCCTCACGGCAGCCTACGGTGATCAAGGTAATATCTGACCTTGATCCTCCTCCTACTACTTCCTTATTCCCATCACTGACTTGGGTGTTGGAGTGCCTACGACATCCACCACAACGGTGGGTAGACCCTCCCCGCTCACACTACCTTCTTTGTTTTGCAGGATCGCCAGTGCCCCTCACTCTACGAAATCTCGATTGTGGACCTCGGCCGAAATCCAGCGTCCACAGTTGGTATTGATTTCAATTATGTGATAATAAGCTTTTGACAATTTCATTTTGTTTTCGAAAGTTAAGTAAATTGTGAATTGATTTTTTAAAAAAAATTGAGAGAACCTAAAACAGACCAAAGGGGAAAAAAACACTTATTTTTAATTATTCTTCAAACAAAAACATTTCTAAAAGAATAAATGAGTTAATTAAAAAATAAAGATGCTAAGTCAAAATAAGAAATCTAATTAAGGATGACAATAGGTCGAGAGTGGTACGAGATGTTAATATTCATGTTTGGTCTATTCAATTAATGAATATGAAAGTTATCTCCTTAATAACTCTTAATGTACTGGACCCATGTGAGTCCTCAATTCTATAGAAATTTTATCTATATTTGAATGTAAATATTAATATATATATTATATATATATATATATCTATCTGATTCATCTAATTAATAAATATAAAAAAATATTCACTAATATGTCTATCATATACCCAATTCCAGCTGGAATTTTTCTCCTTAAATTTAAATATCACTACCCATTTTAAATTAATTAATAAATTTAGTTTATGTGCATTGTTATCATTATTAATGATTATGAATCAAGCATGCCTGTTAACGCCGGATATCATTAAAGGAACATTCATTAAACGATGTTCCCATAGTCAACCTATTTATTAAGTCACAAGAATCACTGGCAACCAATTAACAGTCGCATAGGGTGGCATACATCGGATCCTCACTTTACTTTGCTTTTGTCACTGGAACCCCATGTGAGCACCGACAGATCCAGCTGCACCTCACCTACATCCCCTACGCTCCATTCTCAAAAACTAAAAACGCCCATCCACTTAAATCACGCCACATCATTCTAGAAACTGCCACGTCGCTAAAAACACAGCCATCCTAATACTAACAGAAACACACAACCATTTCTCTTACGCGGTTCAAGCCTTCAATCACTCCATCTTTTTTGCTTTACTCATTGCCTTAAATCGCACACTTTCCGGTCCATTTCATCTGCAATCACTCATTTCGTATTGTTTGTTGGTCTGCAGCACTCCATATTCAATCGTCGGCTTCTTCATCTATCACAATGAAAATGGCAAGAACAATGTTGCTGATCGCTCTCTGCGTGCTGCCGGCTCTTGTAAGCGCGGTTCGGCCCAACCGGATACCGTTTGCGGTCGAAGGAAAGGTGTACTGCGACACCTGCCAAGCCGGTTTCGAGACTCCCGCTACCACCTACATCGCCGGTAACATAACATTCTCCTCTCTTTAACTGTTTCTCTTTCAGATCTTTTCTTTAATTTGCTAGATCTGCATAACTCTCCACGTTTAGGTGATAGTGACGGTTTCAATTATTTATATTATGTATGTATATGCTTATTGCTTGTCTTTGAGTTTGCGATATGATAATATATTTCTGTAAGATTTAAGTATTTGAACAAGTATTCTCTAACCAGATTTCTAACAGAACAAGTTGAAATTGTGAATTAACGCCACGTGGTAGTCCATTAGATAATTTTCAGTGTTTTTTTTTTTATAAGAATAATTTTAATGTGACTGAATCTTGGCCGTTTGGAATTGTGGAATATAATCCTTGTAGAATTTCATTGAAAGCAGCGAAGAAGTCTACAATTGTTTTTTGAAAACCCTAGCCTGAAGGATTTTCATATACCATGTTTATAAAAATAAGAAATGTATCCTGATGTAGGACATTAAGGAACCATTTGGGTTTGAGGTGCATTGGCTTTAATCCGCAGATGAAGTTATATAAATGTAATTCATGACTGTGAGTTGCATTGAGATAAGTACATTTGGTTGAGTTTTTTAAGCTATTGGTGGAAATGGGGTTATTGTGTTTTTACATGACCATTGATCAAGTATCAGTCTATTAATTGAAACGGTAGGACTCTTTGTTAATAATTCATTTATTGTTCATTTTTGTCACCAGGTGCCAGGTTAGGTTGGGTTGAATGCAAAGACAGGAAGTCGATGCAAGTGGTATACAACAGAGAAGGCAAAACAGACTCAACTGGAACATATAAGATCCTTGTTGCGGAAGACCATCAGGATCAACTTTTGCGATGCTATCCTCATTAGCAGCCCCCAGAATGACTGCCAAACAGTTGCCCCTGGACGTGATCGTGCACGTGTGATCTTGACCAGTTATAATGGCATTGCTTCTGAAAACCGTTATGCCAATTCAATGGGCTTCATGAAGGCAGAACCCATGTCTGGCTGTGCCGAGGTTCTCAGGCTATATCAGGATGAGGAGGATGTGTAGAGAATTAATTGGCTTTTTTGCAAGTGTTTTTTCATTCGATTAAGCTGTTGTTGCCCGATTCTATCGTCTCTACTATAATAGTGTCCACGTATGTATGGTTGTGTTGTTTATGTGTTTAGAGGATTCTTAATTTGTTTTTAAACTACACCCATTATTAATTTACTTGCCGGTGCTTCTAGTTTGCGTGAGGTGCTTAATTTTGATCATATCTGATTTATTTTTTGCAATAAATCTGTTTGCTCCAATAATTAATTAACCCTTGTAGGCTTGTGTTACGTTAATTGGTCAATTTGAAAGCCTGCTTATTTTCTTCCTTTTGTTTACTTGCCGGTGCTTCTAGCTTTGCGTGAGGTGCTTAATTTTGATCATATCTGATTTATTTTTTGCAATAAATCTGTTTGCTCCAATAATTAATTAACCCTTGTAGGCTTGTGTTACGTTAATTGGTCAATTTGAAAGCCTGCTTATTTTCTTCCTTTTGTTTAATTCGGATTTTGGGAAATTCTCATTTTTGGGGCAATCATGGGGAAAAATGTCATTTTTTTCTATTTGCCATGGGTTTTTGATGGCAGCGACCTACAAACTCATTGGCAGCGGCAAGCTGCTGCTTCGTCATTTTTTCTTGAATTCCAAAAATTTAAAATATGCATTCGGTAATAAATCTTGAAAATCTCTATTTTTTAAGAAAACATTTAATTGTTTTCATTACTTTATTATAATAAATCCTTCAACTATAATAATAATAATAATTGTTGTAATTCTCTAGATATATATAGAGTTTGGATGGAGGAGAGACATGTCTTTTGAGTAGGGCACCATTGTTGCATCCCAAACCAAAGGTGTCATTAAAGACACATTTTCATGCCTTTATAAATGAGTCCTCTTGTTCATTCAAGGAGATCTTGGGAGAACATTAGCCACAGAACCCGTAGAGTACCGAGACGAGTCTAATAAGTTCTTAAGGATAGAGATTCATCTCGACTTAGACGTCATTTATAAGGTTTTTTCTGGTTCTCAAAGTTTTAGCGTTTATGTTATTTTTGGCATTTTAGATTAGATTTGTTTCTGGAAATCTTTTTGATGCATGTTTATTTTATGTTTAATGACACTATACCACTAACAATATTATTATTTTAAAATAATAATTAATAAATTAATTAGTAGTTGTTGACGGCGGATTTCGGTCTCAGGGCAATATGGAATATTTACTCCCGAGACAATCCTCCCTCAATAGTGAATTTGTTCGGTTATGGGGGAACCAAAAGCAAATTTGGCGAAAGACAGATAAATACACAAATCAACAAGGAGATTTAACGTGGTTCGGCGGATCAGATCCAACCTACATCCACGGGCACAGAACGGACGATGTTTTTATTACTGAGATATGCTTCTCTGATATCTTGTGTTTACAAGTCTGATGATAATGATATTGATACTCATTCTTCATACCTCTTACTTACAATTTCCCCTTCTATTTATAATAGTGAAGAAACCAGATTTCTTTTCCTATAAGAATTCCTAGTTAAAACTACATTCACTTCCCATATCTATTAGGATACTGACTCATCAACCTTTCCTCATGAAAGTATGATAACTTATCTCCTTACCCCATAAGAATAAGATAACTTATCTCCTTACCCCATAAAAATAAGATAACTTATCTCTTTATCCCATAAGAATATGATAACTTATCATTTGGAGCATATCTCGCTATCTAGTCGGTCTTTATGAGGTCGGTCACAATGGTCCTCTGAACTGAGAATGCTGATATCGATCTGATAATGCCCGGTCATCAGATCTTAAGTGGTCAGTCACTGATCACCTAGTGCTCGGCCCCTTACCGTTGGCGTATGCAACATGGAATGGTCGGGTCGGCATTAGTGGTCTCGATCAAGAAGGGAATTACCCTTTTACCCCTGCCGTACTGCTTAAAATATCATAGTGCTTAAAAAACACCATCACACATCTATCCCATAGTTCTTGGTAACAACGAGTTTGCGAGTTGATGCCGAGAACTATAAAAAAAAGATGGTGTGCCGATGAATCCGTCGGTGGTCACTCCAGGAACCGCAGAGAAAAAATGCCTTGGCTACAAATCTGGTCCTTCCTACCACCTTCATTTGCTCAGTCAACGAGGATCCCGATATCTACCCGTGGAAAAAATACTTTGCCCTTAGGCTGATGACGATCGACTCGGTGGGTTGGCTCTGGGGGAATGTCCCCTCCCCAGACCAATAGAGGGCCGACCATAGGGGAGATGCTCCGATCCCATGACGATGATAAGTCTCTCGGTGGGACGTATCCCGACCCCGAGCTGAAGAAAGACTTGGCTCTGGGGGAATGTTACATCCCCAGTACAAAGAAGCCGACTCGGTGACGATCTCGGCGGTACAAGAGCAGACCCGAGCAGGAAAGAAACATCGGTCTCAGCGGTACAAGAGCAGACCCGAGCAGGAAAGAAACATCGGTCTCGGCGGTACAAGAGCAGACCTGAGCCGGAAGAAAGAAACATCGGTCTCGGCGGTACATGAGCAGACCCGAGCCGGAGGAAAACATCGGTCTCGGCGGTACAATAGCAGACCCGAGCCGGAAGGAAACATCGGTCTCGGCGGTACAAGAGCAGACCCGAGCCTGAAGGAAACATCGGTCTCGGCGGTACAAGAGCAGACCCGAGCCGGAATGAAACATCGGTCTCGCGGTACAAGAGCAGACCCGAGCCGAAAGAAATATCGGTCTCGGCGGTACAAGAGCAGACACGAGCCGGAAAGAAACATCGGTCTCGGCGGTACAAGAGCAGACCCGAGCCGGAAAGAAACAAGTGGCCTGGCCGGAACTAATCCAGCCCCGAGCCGATTAACCAAGTGGCCTTGGCGGAACGAATCCAGCCCCGAGCTGATTAATCCTTGGGACTTATTCAGAAGGGAAGTGAATCAACCTTTTGAAACCCTACCGAATCTGGCACGGGCGTCCCCTTGCCAGACCAGCGAAAAACAAAAACAGACTCTGGAAAATAAAATCAAAAGGCGGGGGCGACCTAGCACTTATCCCAAAACAAAATGTTAAAGTGTAAACAACAGCATAGATTCCTTAATACAGCGTCCTGTCCGAGGTTTCCAAAACACAATCCTGAATCTTTCAATTCAGAGTCCCGGCGAATCAGGATTTGGATCAAAGAGCGTTTAAAATGGTAAGGGCACATCCTCTATACTTCAGGTCTCCATGGAGCCTGTGTACTGTTCGAGGGCTCCTCCTTACAACGTTGGAGCAAGCATACGTTACGAGGGCACAATCCCTTCTCGTGCTATACTTCTCTTGGATCCAAATGATCAAAGAAATAAGGATCAAAGAGCGCCCGAGACATTAAGGGCATATTCCTCCTTCTGTTCGGTAACACTGGAGCAAGCAGACGCCACAGGGGTATCATCATCCATGTTCTATGCTTCTCACAGATCCATTAATCAAGTAGGTGAGGATCAAAGAGTGTCCGAACCATTAAGGGCATATTCCTCCTTATGTTCGGTAACACTGGAGCAAGCAAATGCCACGGGGGTATCATCCCTCCCCGTGCTATGCTTCTCACGGATCCATCTGATCGGGTAGGTGAGGATCAAAGAGTGTCCGAAGCATTAAGGGCATATTCCTCCTTATGCTCGGTAACACTGGATCAAGCAAACGCTACGGGGGTATCATCCATCCCCGTGCTATGCTTCTCACGGATCCATATTGAGTTCCTCAAATCTTGCACGAGTAATTGTTGAATAGAAATCAATACCCTCATACAAGAATCAATTTCAATTGTAGTCTGAGCGGGGTAGATGACAGAGTCATATTCGCCCTCTCACAAGCAGTTCTCAATCTCCTAAGAGCTCTAAGAGTTCCACTAATATCCTTCTCATTCTTCCTCTTAAACTCCTGCACAAAAAGATTCACCATTCTGTTATCAAAATCCTCACCACCAAGATGTGTGTCACCAGCAGTGGTTTTTCACTTCAAAGATACCTCTTCAATAATGAGCAACGACACATCAAATAAACCGCCACCCAGATCAAAAATAAAAACATTTTCTCCCCGACACTAGTTGCCTTCTTGTCAAAACATAAGCAATGGCAGCAGCAGTGGGCTCATTGATGATACGCATGACATTGAGGCCACGATGACACCGGCATCCTTAGTGGTCTGACGCTGAGAATCATTAGAATACGCTAGAACAATGACCACTACATTCTTCACAGTTGAACCAAGAAAAGCCTCGGGAATATCACGCATCTTGGTCAACACCATGGAAGAAATCTCCTCAGCAGAAAAATTGCTTCTCCTCACCTTTGTATTGAACAACAATCGTCGGCTTGTCACTAGCACCTGGAATCACCTTAAACGGCCAGTGCTTGATGTCACATTGAATTGCCGAATCACTGAATCTCCTCCCAATCAAACGCTTAGTATCGAAAATGGTGTTGAGAGGGTTCATGGCAACCTGATTCTTAGCAGCGTCGCCAATTAAACGCTCTGTATCGGTGAACGCGACATAAGACGGCGTCGTACGGTTTCCTTGGTCGTTGGCAATAATCTCCACGCGATCATGCTGCCACACACCGACGCAGGAGTACGTGGTCCCAAGATCAATACCGGTCGTCGGTCCATCTCCTTTTCCGGCTATTGGATTTACAAGTTCTTGCTTTTGAAATTAAAATTAACGGATGAGATTGAATCCTAAAGAGGCACCCGGATTTGTGAGAGTTTCGTTTAGAATTTACGTGTTCATGGCAGAGTGGTGACAACTCCCAAAAGCCCTCCGAGGCCTAATCGCCGAACGCCTGGAAATCACCTTCGACCTCTTCCGCTGACGCCACATGGCGGTCCTCTAGTTTCACCATCCATTCTGTTGTTGAATTCCCCGATGACTAATGATTTCCACCTTCTGCCATCGTCTTACCACGCGAGCTGCTTTTTCGTTGGATTCCCCACAGACGAAGCCAACTGTTGACGGTGGATTTCGGTCTCAAGGCAATATGAGAATATTACTCCTGAGACACCATCTCCCTTAATAGTGATTTGTTCGGTTATGGGGGGGAACCAAAAGCAAACTTAGCAAAAGATAGATAAATACACCAATCAACAAGGAGATTTAACGTAGTTCGGCGGATCAGATCCAACCTACATCCACGGGCACATAACGGACGATCTTTTTATTACTGAGATATGCTTCTCTGATATCTCTTGTGTTTACAAGTCTGATGATAATGATATTGATACACATTCTTCATACCTCTTACTTACATTTTCCCCTTCTATGGGCCTCTGGTGTAGATTTGGCCCTAAATATGGGACATTGTCCCCAAGATTTGTTCCTCCCCTAGAAGTCGTAGGGACCGTGATTCCTTGTGGGGGGAACATTGCTCGGACCAGCCTCCTGACTGCTTGATGCAAGGGAATGTGTATTCCACGGCAGGGGTGTCCCCCCATTAACACATTTGGCTATTAATTCGTTCAATGAGCTTAAGTGTTTGGCCATATTTTCATAATGTGAATTGCTAGTCGAGACAAATTTATCTATGACATGAGCATTTTGCAGCCTAACCTGTTCGACAACATCCTGTGTGAATTCACTGAACAATGCACGAACCGCATTAGGGCTGAATTCTCGTATAGGTTCGTATCGACTAGCTTCTGCCAGACCCTCGAAATGACCCACCACGGCTGAAACGTGGGGTTGGTTGGTTTGCTCCAGTCCTCCTTCCTCCGTACATGGACCAGTTTGAGTGTTTCTTTTCGGATACATCTCCACTTCTTACACCAAGGGAATGTGTATTCCACGGCAGGGCTGTCCCCCCATCGCCTAGCGTTCCAAGGAGATTGGCCCCTGGTGTAGATTTGGCCTTAAATATGGGCCATTGTCCCCAAGATTTGTTCCTCCCCTAGAAGTCGTAGGGACCGTGATTCCTTGTGGGGGGAACATTGCTCGGACCAGCCTCCTGACTGCTTGATGCAAGGGAATGTGTATTCCCGGCAGAGCTGTCTCCCCATTAACACATTTGGCCATTAATTCGTTCAATGAGCTTAAGTGTTTGGCCATATTTTCATAATGTGAATTGCTAGTCGAGACAAATTTATCTATGACATGAGCATTTTGCAGCCTAACCTGTTCGACAACATCCTGTGTGAATTCACTGAACAATGCACGAACCGCATTAGGGCTGAATTCTCGCATAGGTTCGTATCGACTAGCTTCTGCCAGACCCTCGAAATGACCCACCACGGCTGAAACGTGGGGCTGGTTGGTTTGCTCCAGTCCTTCTTCCTCCGTACATGGACCAGTTTGAGTGTTTCTTTC
This sequence comes from Zanthoxylum bungeanum, assembly GCA_019454045.1. Taxonomy (NCBI): domain Eukaryota; kingdom Viridiplantae; phylum Streptophyta; class Magnoliopsida; order Sapindales; family Rutaceae; genus Zanthoxylum; species Zanthoxylum bungeanum. The sequence continues at coordinate 184,643 of SKCR01031830.1, forward strand.
GGAGACATCTCCACTTCTTACACCAATTCTCCACTGTGGTCGCCAAAAAACTGTTTTGCGCGATTTTTGTGCGCGAAGAAGAAGAAGAGAAACGTGTAAGGTCCAAATCTCCTGAGACAAAGTCCCAGCAAGGGGTTTTGATTAAGTGAATAAGCCTCCAAGGGGCGCAAGCACACAAATTACAGTTCTAAAAGTTATAAAACTAAAAGATAGAAAAAATGATCATTTGAGTCTTCATTTGATCGGTTTTTTTTTCTCTCTGTACGAGTGAGCTTTTATAGTGAAGCTTGTAAACCGCTTGGGCAGTTCCTATCTCCCTGCATGCAGCTGCTGGATGTGTCTTCAACCGTTGAGCTGTGCGTCTCAACTGCTTGATTGTGGAGGGAAAACTGCTTAACTGCTGTAGTCGTGGGATCAACTGCATTACGTGTTCTCGTTCTAATCGCTGCTTCGGTCGTCATGTGTTCTTCTCGCTCCAATCTAGTGATCGCTCTTTCTTTCGTTGCCCTTCTTGCCTTCGTCCTTTATTCTTCGTTCTAGGGCGATTTCGCTCCAGGGTGGCATTTTTTTCTTTTGTCAACACATACACATAACTAAGTCAGCATAACCAACCAATTGACATTACATTATCTAATATAATAAGTATTTTTAACATGTTGGAAGTATATATATGAGGATTGTTAAAGAAAATCCTCCTTACATGACTCCTAAATTAAAAATGATATTGATTTTAGATATATATAGTGAGCCATATAAAAAGTATTATTGGAAATTCTTTAAAGGCGTTACCAATCCAGTCCAAAATATGCTTCCTAATGAAATAAGAGCATGCAAGAAAGTCAATGCCAATTACCTTTTCGGGGCAGGAAAATTACCCCCACAATACTTCACATAGAAAGACTCGGACCCTTCAATTTTAAACATGAGATTAGAAAGTGTCCACCACTAATTAACTAGTGTTAGATTATTATCTTTAAGCAAAATGAATACAAAGAGATAAATAAAATAATAATTAGTTCTTTATGCAAAGATCACCCACAATTTAGGCTTGTGAAAAATAACACCAGCTCAATTTTTATCAATATATAATCATTAGAACGTTCCATTTCCTTCAAACACAATGAATGAAGGCCAACCATTTGAGATTCTCCCAACACTTGAACATAATAAAGAACAAAGAACATTCAGCCCCTCTTTATTTGTCAAACTTTCTAGATATTGACTCCAGCTATTTCAATGAGGCCCCCAAGGGGTGTGGCTTGGTGGTGAAGGGTCCAGAAATCTCCCTTGAGGTTCTGGGTTCGAATCCAGGGGGTGGCAACTTCTTGTAAGAGCCTGGGCAAGCCGGGGTTTTACCTGCGCCGCGGCCCAGAATGGGTGGTTGGTGGCGGGGTTTCCAACGATTTCAAAAAAAAAAAAAAAAAAAAGCTATTTCAATGAGACCAAGTTCAATTTTACAGTTTTTTAACAAACAATTCACTGGACTTGACACCCAATGGGGAATGGTATTGACAGAGTAGCTGAATCAAACACATTGAGATTTCAGAAACTCTAATGATCTGAGTCGTGTTCCAATGAAAGCACTTAATGGGATCTTCCTACATGTGATTTATATTTGCCCATATGTTGACATTATGTTCTAATACAAGGCAACAAAGTAAAGACATATCACCAGTTATTTTTGTTGTTAATGGCGTTAACAAACATTTTCATGAAAATAGAGGAGTCGGTGACAGCAGATATGAAGGGGCACCAGCTGTGGTGATGATGATGATGATCCATCAGTATCTGTAATGACCATTGCTTACGGGCCAGTGGAAGCTCCAGAAGTCATGAAACTAAGGGTATATTATATTACTAACAAGTTCATAAATTACATTTTTATGGTATGCATATCAGGAGCACATTCATAGTTGAAGATGATTCCAAGTTCATAGCAGGAAGTGGACTAAATGCTGCGATAATAACTGTTGACTGGTGGATAGCAAACTGTCCAACGCCTCCACAGCCTTACGCTTGGAGGTCTTGAAAAGGCCTTCACTTGGGCATGGTATGTAAATTTTTTTTGCTTTCAATTCACTATCATGGGTGGTCCACAAAAGACCAAAGCATGGGGGTGGCTAAGCCTATGATGTTCTGGTTACAGCATCAATGCCCCTATATATGCGTCGCTGTTTGTCCATTTAAACCTGAAAAATGATTTGTTAATGGTCCATATGCTATTGCATATGGTCCATACTCTGATGATATAACTGCTACCCGAAAGAGTTTAATTCATTTGAGTAGCTTCACCATCAAACCAGTTGTGATTCAATACGATATTTATGAGATTTTATCATTTTGTAATCAATCTATGTTCCTTGAAAATGAAAAATTACCCTTTTATCTTACAATATTCTGTCTCACAGGAAGTACAGATTAGAGATTATAATTGATCAACATGCTTCACGTGGCTCATAAAATTGTTTACCATATGCAAAGAGGCCAAGCCTATATGCAGTTGAGCTTATTAATGAACCTCTCTCAACTGGAGCATCTCTAGAGAGTGTAAACAAGGACAACAAAGCCGGTTAAGATGTTTTACGCAAACATTCATCCACTGCGAATGAAACTGTGATTGATGTTTATTATTGCAATCTGTTTTCTGATATAGATTTAATCTACACAAAACAGAAGTTCTCAGTTGAATCATGTCACCACACCAATGGCCCTCTCACTTTTTTTGGTATGTGTATGCTTTTCATTTGTCATTTTGACTCAAGTGATGCCTAGAATTGCTTGTTTACTCTATTCAGTCATGTGGTTTCAGGTGAAGGGGTGGCAGAGTGGCAAATTGCAGGTGCAACAAAGGAGGATTTACAGAGATTTGCTAAAGCCCCATTAGAGGACTATGGAAGTAGCAACTTTTGGCTAGGCATCAACAATGGCTATATCAAGCTTTAAAATTGTAACATCATCAATTCAAATGAATCTCTCTTTCTTTTCTTATGTAAAAGCCTGAAAGAATCAATGGGTGCAAAGTATTTTTACTGCCTGGTGTACACTGAAAGCTACCTGATACTCTGAATCACATTCACATTAATGGAGGAGCTTTTAGATGCTGCCAATTCAATGATGTGGGGACTGGGCACCAAACTTTTTAACCAAAAAATGGGACTCAAAAAAGAAAAAACTTCTCAAGTGGAATCCCATGGCAGATTGAAGTGACACTCTAACCTTTATGCAACCATCATAAGTTTTTGTCCATGCCTGTTTCAGTGGGAAACATTCATTATTACAAAACAAGTTAAAATTTTGTCTTAGCTTCGCTGTAAAATAAAAACGTCACACAATATTATAACATTTAACATTATTGATATAGTATAAAAACAAGATATTTTGCTTGTGATGATGGGTGCTCTCATGTTTCACTGTTACTAGTCATTGTTGCAGAAGCAACTTAATATCTCATCTAATATTTTTTTCTCAAACTTGTGGATGCATTGCATACTTGGCTCTTAAGCAACGACTTTTGCTTAACAAATTCTTTTTAGACTTTTAAGAGTGGAAGCAATTAATTATGCATATTTGACTCAATGTCATGTGAGCTGTTATCAGTTGTAATTGAGGTCCCCATAAGGCTAGGATTGGACCTTTCATCAAATGGGCCCAACTCCAGAGACCATGATAAGTTTAAGTTGTTGATATTTATGGGAATTGTTTATCATTAATTTGATATTGAATTAAATCAATGGGGAAACTTTCCTGAAATGAAATAACAAATTATAATTACAATTACTCAAAAATCTATCCTACATATAAAAAGAGATCTACCCACACTTGTACATAAATACTTACTAGAGATAAATATATATATATTTTTAAAGAGACTCGAATTAATTCATTGAATTAAATAATTTTTGAATGAACTATTTTAAGTATAGGATGATAACATTTCGGTATTTAGAGTGTTCTCAAAGAATGTCTAATTAAAAAGTGAACACACAAGATATCAGCTGTGCTTTAGATGCCAAGCCATGCAATCAATTATATCTTATGGGAATCTCATAACATTTCAGAGATGTAGGGTGTGTTTGGTGGAACGTTAATGTAGTGTTTTAATATTTCACCAAACATATAAGTTAACATTAGTGTTAACGTTAATAAAACCATAATCTCACAACTTAAGATTTGTTGATGGTGGTTTTTCAGCTCCGGTGAGGTTCAAATACAAAGGAGTGGTAGAATGGAGACTACAGTAAAAAATGGATAGCAAAAGCTCAAGGGCTCGGAGTGAGATGGATTAGACAGAGAGACCCGACCGCAAAATAAAGAAGTTCTCCCAAGAGCTGAGCCGGATGAGGAGGAAGCAAGTGATGATACCGACCCGACCTGGTGAAAGAGTTGGGCAGAACTTTGAGGAGTATTATCCATCTCGGGAACCTGACCCGACGGTGTGATCCCAGGCCGACCCGTGCTGAGGTCATATGACGTGTGCCCTTACTGGAAGGTGTGTTTCTAGAGGTCTAAGTCATGTGACGTATGCCCTATCTAGGAGTTTGGGCTTCTAGAAGGTTAATGATGACAGAAGTTGATCAACAGCTCTCTTTGGAGGAAGACTCTACCAGCTAGTCATAGTTGAATCATAAGTTGTCGCATCAATAAAGTGTGTAGCAGTGGTTAAAATATTGTAATGATGGGTTTTTGCTAACAGGGGTAGTTAAACCCAATGACAATATAGTTTTTTAATGAGTGGTTGGGAAAAACAACATGAGGGCAATGATGGCCCAGTGACGACAGCTGATATCATAGGTTAATAGAATAGTGGATTAGGGAACACGACCTTTTAACCATTGTCATACATTTTTTGATGCGATAGCCCATGTTTCAACTGCTCTGGTACTGTTTCGTCCTATGACTAGCTAGCAGAGTCTTCCTCCAAAGAGAGTCGTTGATCAACTTCTTTCATCATTAGCCTTCTAGAAGTCCAAACTTCTAGATATGGCATATGTCATATGACCTAGACCTCTAGAAGCACACCTTCCAGTAAAGGCACACGTCATATGACCTTCGCACAGGTCGACCTGGGATCACACCATCGGGTCGGGTTCCCAATGTGGATAATACTCCTCAAAGTTCTGCCCAACTCTTGTTGGAGTTAGTGATTGGAGTGTCAATCTAAATTGTATATTTTATTATTTATTAATAAAATAACTATATTTTCATTTCATACCTTATTAATGATATTGTCATTATACATATTAGATTGATGTATAAATATGCTAAGAATGACATCGACCTTAGAATAGTCTTGTAGTAATATTGGACACTAGGTTGTCCGCCATTGGGATAAATATTACTATTATAAACTATTCTTAAAGTAAATATTCATAGTTGTTGGTTTTGGAATACGGTCGAATTCCTATAACCTAGAAGACTAGCACATGTCGTATATTGGAATTGGAGTTCCAATGGTTTAAACCCGATATACCATGAACTTTGAAAGCTCATATAGATGTGTGGGTATTGGTTGGACCGAATATTGAATGACTCAAAGGTGATTCCTAATATTTGGAAATACACACCACCGTCAATAGGAATCTCCTCGAGTCGAGTAGTATATGTAATCATTTGACTATAGGATATTATTGATTTTGTGTGAGATCCCCCACACTTTGATACCATGTATGTCAGAAACCTTTCATGGTCTGGCCTCTAGATGTTTGTTGGGTGTAGACCAATGCATTCAGTAATTAAGTGCGAAGCAAGATAGGATATGTCGGCCCGTTTGTGTACCATAGTGGATTTAGATATCCATGTGAGTAAAGTCACGATGCTTAAATCTTTGGCCAAAGTCGATCACCTAAGGTGGATCGCATCAGTTATGAATAATCGTGGACGACATGAGATGTGCGCCTCGGAAACTTGACGGTGTATTCTATGTTTCCTAAGCACAACTCGGGTAGCCTACGACAGAGGGATTGTTAAACATATGTGACGACCTCAACTTGTATAGTTCAGAAAGGTCGTTCGTGTTCTTCGCGAATTCAGATGTGGCCGAATTGCGTACATATTAGCTAGGCTTATATGACGAACGTGTCTGAACTTGGAGAGTCCCAATATGAAGTGCACTCGTTGAGCACTTGGGTAGCCGATTAAATTTGATAAAAGATAATATTTCGATATTATAATTATCAACTAAGATAATCAAGTGTTATAAGATAACATTGATTATTTACTTTGACCTAATTGGATTAATTGGATTAATTCCATAATTACACAATGGATTAATTATAAAATCATAATTATCTCTACCATTTGAGGATATTATGGTAATTGTAAGTATGTAATAATAAGTGGTTTTGGCTTGATTTAATTGGATTAAATCAAAGTGACAAATATTGAACAAATTCATTTCTTAATCCTTGTCTAGATTTAATTAGATTAAATCAAAGTGGTAGACAATAGAGATTAGTCACACCTAATTATACAAATTTGGATAAATTAGATTAAGCCTACCTAAAAGTTGATTACAAATTTTATTAATTAAAAATTACCTAAGTTTTGCTATAAATAGCAAGCTTTAGTAAGGTTTTAATTAAGCTTGAGAAAGCTAAATACAAGCAAGAATTAGAGAAATTAGCCTAAGTTAGAGAAGTTTATGAGGTCTCTACAACATTTCATCTATTAGAAATCAAGATTGGATCTTGAAGTGAAGGTTGCTAGCATTGGATCAAGATTGGATCTTTGAGTGAAGCTTGTAAACCTTGGAAGTTCTCCGACCATTTCAACAAAGAGAATAAGATTGGATCTTTACATCAAACTTGCTAGGTAAGTTTGAACTTCTCTTAAGCTATGTTTTTTTATGTATTGGATGCATGATTACATAGCTTAATGTTGAAATAAGGCTAATAAATTGTGTTAGAATGCTTTAGAAGTATAAACATAATATGCTTGTAAATTAGGTCAAAGATATTCATGTTGGACATGGAACAATTAATAAGAGTTTGGAACTCTAGATTAAAGCTTAGAGTTATGGCTATCATTCTAGAATCGGTTGACCACATTTGGGTGAACTAGAATTGTTCATGAGACATTTCTTATTGAGATTCTAAAATTGATTTATGTTTAGATTCAAATAAATGCATATAAGTATTTAGAATACGTGTATGTTAGTTGTATATAGGGGTGGCAATTTGGGTCATGATTCGTTTATTCGTTCGATTCGATTCGCTTTAAAGCGAATACGGGTTTGAAAAAATGGATTCGTTTAATAAATGGGTCAATTCGATTCGATTCGTTTATTAAACGAATCGAATACGAATTTAAGCTCATTGATTCGTTTATTCGTTTAGGATTCGTTTTATTATTTTTATTTACTAGTTCTTGTTAATTTTCAATTAAGATTCGAGAAATTATAGTTAATTATCATAGAAAAATTAATATTTTCGATATTTGGTGAGATATTTTTAGTAAATGTATTAATTACATATTTTAAATGTATATATTTATGGAGAATTATTGTAAATCAAGTATGGTAAATTATTTTATTAAATAATATCATTGACTAAACGAATAAACGAATATTCGTATTCGATTCGTTTAATAAACGAATCGAATACGAATCCTGATATTAGGATTCGTTTAATAAACGAATCGAATACGAATCCGTCACATTTTGATTCGATTCGTTTATGATTCGATACAAATTCGATTCGTTTATTCGTTTTGACACCCCTAGTTGTATAACATGTGTTGTGGTTGATTTTGATGTTAAAATTTGTTTTAATGGGTATTCAAATGATGGGAGAAAATTGGAAGTGTTTATGATTGATTTAAAGGTTGAAATTACTCACTGCCCAGGTAAGCGTCTCGACTCTGACCCTCCAACGTCGCGACACTGAGCATCTGACCTAGGAGCATCGCGACTCCCATATTTCCGCGTCAAGAAGCTGAGACGTTTAGCTATCGAAGTTGCTCTTGCACTTTAGAGCGTCTCGACTCCCATCCAACGCGTCGCGACTCCTAGGGCTGATGAACACTAAAACTTTATTTTCTCCGTTCCGGAGTTTTCGGACTCCAATTTGGTCCCTGTTTTTTCCTAAGGACTCGTTTCAGAATGTCATTTTCATTAAAATATTTTAAAATACACATATCCCTGATATCCTTAGGTTAGACCCACTTCCGTTGTGTGGGGCAACGATCCGACCCTAGGGGTTCTACAACTGCCTCAACAACTTTTTCACCAGGTCGATTCGGTATCATCAATTGCTTCCTCCTCATCAGGATCTGCTCTCGGGTGAACTATTTTTTCTATGTAGCCGGGTATCTCTACCTGACCCATTTCACTCCGAGTCATTGGGCATTTACTATTCACTTTTGATCGTAGTCTCAATTCTAACCCTCATCTATACTTGAACCTCTTCGGGGCTGAAAAAACATATTGCTCTTCGAACAAAAAATAGATGTCAACAGTTGGCATCGTCTGTGGGGAATAATATAAAAAATAACAAACACACTAAGGCGATAGTAGGAGACAAAAATCATAGAGCTTTGGAGACTTCAACAGCGAAGTGGATGGAAAAGATAGAAGAGAATTTATGACTGGAAAGGGAAAATGCCCGAAAAGAAAGGGAGACATCCCAGACTTTCATGAAAACTATGATAGGGAAGATCGAGAAGCTAGAAAGGAAAACATAAGAATAAACACAAGCGGGGCCTAGTAGAAAGAGGAAATAAATTGCTAGTGGTAGGAGAAAAATTGAGGTCGGTGGTCAAAGTCATGGAGAGTGAGGTCGGTGGTCAAAGTCAGCTAAACACTAACATAAGAGGTTCGATGAAGGTGTGACGATAGATGAATGCATGAATCATATAGTAATAGCCTATACTTCAGGGAGAGCGATCTGGGGCGTTGTGAGGAGCAATGGCATAGAGCCCCACATGGAAGGAAACACCACATCAGGAAAATAGATTATGAGGAAGCCTTTGGTAGAAGGCATGAGGATACCGATGACCACTTAAAGGATTGGTTCCCATAAGATATGAGAATATGAGAGATGAGCAAGAGAAGATATGCTCGAGATGATCAAGATATGGAGACGGTGTCTCCCTTTTCTAAAGAGGTACTTGAACTAATGATTCTGAGGAGGTTCTCTAAGGCTGCGACAAACATCTATAAGGGTAATACAAACCCTAAGTCCCATGTAGAGAAATTCGTTTTACTGATGGAGATTCAAACCATGATCGGGGAGGCGGTCTGCAGGATATTCCCACTAACCTTTGGGGGACCGGCCAGCTTGTGGTTCATAAATTTGACTTCATGGAGTATTAGTAACTTTTCACATCTAATGAAATTCTTCGTGCGTCAGTTTAAAGGGGCATGCGCACCATGGAAAACGCTCGGGTCACTGAGAATGATGAAACAGCGCGATGACGAACCGCTGAAAAACTTCATCGATAGATACCACGGCTTGGCATTAGAATTCGGGGTATACGAGTCCCCGAAGGCATTAGAGAGCTTTAAAGAGGCTTTAAGGGTTGAGAGATTTTGGTCCCACCTCAGGATCCAAAAGATTCCAGACAACGCAACAGCCTTGAAATGGGCGAGGAGGTTTGTGTGGTTTGAAGAAGAAGATAAGATAGTTCGATAAGGTATGGCTCAGGAAAATAAAGAATCGATGACAGATATCCGTCGTGACAGTGACGGTGGATGGATGGGATCAGGCCTGGCAAGAATTCAGGACCACAAATCAGGAAAACTCAGTACCAGAAAGGAGGCCCTCAATCTAAGTTGCGTATGTTGTGGGGGGCACGGGTTACACGGCCCTCAACAGGCCATTATCTTATATATTTTTGGAAATACAAGACAAAAGGCTACTGACAGAGCCCGACCCGAGAAGGTTCCTAATATAGAAGATGGACAACAAAGCGTATTACTCCCACCACAATATAAAGGGGACATACCACTGATAGCTGCAAAGATTTGCTGGAATAAGGTTAATATCTGGTCATTAATTGATACCTCCAGGAATGCATAGAGTCTCTCTTGAAAAGACCCATAAATAGTTGTAAGATGGGTAATAAATCATTGAAATGCAAGTAAATATTTTATGTTCTTTATAAAGTGCTCGCATTTTTTCACTCATATTATTTATTTAAACGGAAACACTTGTTTGATATTTCGTAGAAATACCCATGATCGGCATAGATATGAGCTGTAACAAGATATGTGTGTAGGCACTGTATTTTTGCATATAAGTCCCTATGATGAGTCTCATTTAGAGGCACTACCTTTTATGTCACGGAAGTCGCGGGAAACGGACGTCGGAAGGGGAAATTCAGAATAAGTATGTCATCAGATTCATTTCACAAGTTTACTGTTTTCGTTCGTGCTGCGTTCGTGCCCACGTTCGAACGTCAAACAGATTGCGGGCGTTCGTGTAGCGTTCGAATCGGCGTTCGAACGGAGTCGGTATTTCTGGTTTTGCTGCTAGCCTCACACCCAAGCCCAATTAGCCCACCAAAGCCCATAAAACACTAATTAAATCATATACCAAATTAAATAAAATATTAATTAAATCATATACTAAATTAAATAAAACATTAAATAAAATCATGCCTAATTAAAATCAATCAACCAATTATATTCCCAATCAAAAATATTTTATTCCTAACTTAACAAATATTATGCCTAAACAACACAAATTAAATATATTGACTTCCTAAATTAAACTAATTTTGTCCCCCCTCAATCTTAAGATTTCTTTGTTTGACACTAAATCATATCCCCCTTTAATGCCAAATCATTTCCTTGTTAAGCAAGGAGTAGCCCTAGCCCTTTGCCTATAAAAGAAACCCAATTCCAACCCTTGAAAGCCCTAGCTCATCGATACAAGAAAAAAACTTCTCTCTCACTCACACGCATACAGCAAGCAAATATTTCTCTTCTCCTCATACACCCTTAGCCGAAAATCACAGCCCTATAAACCCCTCAATTGCCAAAAACATTACAACCCGAAACACCACCGAAACAACCCCTATACAGCAGCCCCCATATCACCGAAATACCTAAGAAAACAGCCCATGAATCACCTAAACCAGTGACCAACAAAAACTGCACTTTTAATCCATAAAACAATAACTAAAAACTGCACTTAAAGCCTTTAGAAACACCAGAAAACAGTGACCAAAATACAGCAGAAATACAGTAGCAAAACAGCAGTGAATCGGAGTCGAAACAGCAGCGCATCGGAGTCAAAATAGTAGCTTGAGCAGTGGAATAGCGAGGAAAGGTGTGAACCTGTGAACCGGATGAGTTGCGGAGCATTTCCCCCCTTTTTCGACGACCGTGCACCGTACTTCCGAGAGTCGATATAAAAGGTTACACCTGAGGGTATTTATTCCTATTATTTTCATCTATCCTTTTTTAATTGTTTTATTCATCACTGTCGCATGAGAGTCGTTTTTTTAATGTGTGTTGTGGCCTTTGAATGAATGAAAATGAGTCGCCTCTTGTGGTATATAGGATGGAAACCCGGACATAAATTTCATAGCCGATTCCAAATGGACGGTAGTATGATCTGTACTCGGGATACAACTCCACGTACCACTCGAGCAAATGGCACATGTTTTGCTTCTTTTTATCTTGTTTGTTTATTATCTGTATTTTTCATCTCACTATGATGATTTGTTTGTATTGATGATGTGATGCGCATGGGCTTAGTATGTCGGTCTAAAGGTTTTCCTTTTGAAGGAAGAAAATGCCAAAAGGCTACCTTTACGCCAACACTTTGTCGCGCCTCTTACATCGTGTCTTTTGCTTTATGTACGTCGGTTGTTTATGCAATTGGTGATAAAGCGCATGGGCTTAGTAAGTGCGATTAAATGTCCTCTATTTTGAGAGGTTAAAATCCTTTACCACGATGCTTCACCGCGTCGGATGACGTATATTTGATTGAATGTAAGATGTGTTCAATCGGGTATACAAAGTCCGATATCGTTGTCTTTACTTCTTTATATATGTATTGTGTTGTTTGCGCATGGGCTTAGTAAGTGCGATTAAAGGTCCTCTATTTTGAGAGGTTAAAATCCTTTACCACGATGCTTTGCCGCGCCGGATAGTGTATATTCGATTGGATGCGAGATGAATTCAATCGGATACGTGAGGTCCTACATTGTGGATTTATTTGTCTATGAATGTGTTGCATGCATCAGGTCTGGTTCCGTTCGAACGCGTTCTCGAACGCCACATGAACGCGAACCTTCTGTTTACCGTTCGAATACGTTCTCGAACGCTACGCGAACGCGCACGTATTTTCTTAGTTTCATCATACATCAGGTCTGGTTCCATTCGAACGCGTTCTCGAACGCTATACGAACGGGAACCTTCTGTTTACCGTTTGAACGCGTTCTCGAACGCTACGCGAACGCACACGTGTTTTCTTAGTTTCATCATACATCAGGTCTGGTTCCGTTCGAACGCGTTCTCGAACGCTATACGAACACGAACCTTCTATTTACCGTTCGAACGCGTTTACGAACGCTACACGAACACGCACCCACTAAATTGAGTCCTTTTCATCAGATTTCGTGTATAATTGTCCCTAGTAGCTATCCCTTCATATGATGAACCTGATTGCTTCTCTGTATTACGCAAGATTGTGTATGTGTCGTTCATCTGTATTCCCCACATGTATGAGTAAAATCTGTTTATTAACTTGTATGCTTGCCGTATGTTAATTTATCTTTATGTATGCAAATTGAGACATAGATTACATGCAAATAGGCTGTATGCAAATTCAGATATGTGTTACATGTAAATTTAGATGAACTTGTTGATGTATGCATGCGAACTTATGGGTAAATCATCCTTGGAAATATGTTGCTTAGGCTTGGTTAGATTATTGCACAAATCATTTTATTACAAGTGGCATAAGTAAGGGACCATTCCGAACCCAACGGTTTGAGGTCTTCCCTTGTGAGGGGTGAGTGCGGCCTTAAATCTCATTTTCTCGGTTCACACCGGGTGGCGACTCCATTATTCTCTGGTTTAGTCCCCCGCGGGCTACTCCGTACTCCCAACTAGGCCGCGAGCCTAGAACCGCATGCGTCGCCCAGTTTCTGTGTCCCACAATGTGGAACATAAGTATCCCCGTGACATACCATCAACAAGTGTCACGAGCTAGAACGTTAGTAACTGATGACTTGTACCTCATAAGCATCAGTAAAAAATGTGAAAAATTATGTACGGAAAGCGCATACCCCGTGGAACACTAGCCCCAGTATCATTATCAAACACTTCGGGTCGGAACACCAGTCCTAATGTTTTGTACCTTCGAACATCGAATACATTGAAAGCATGCATGGCATTTGACACCTTGGGTATCTATAGCACACTCAACGGGAGGGTCGGCATAGAGTTTGGTGCCCAATGTAATCATAGCACACATGGATTGAAGATAGCTTGTGAGGTACCACGGTAGCCTCAAGTTTGCATAGCGTGAGGAGGGATAATTCCCGCATGGCATTTGCCACCCACAAAGAGAATGTTCGAGGTGCATATCACGGGAAGAACTCACGAGTCTCGGTGGCATTTGTAGCCTTGGGATACGCTTAACATGGGGAGAGGGAATACCCTCATGGCGCTGGCCATCCCTTTTTGGATTCGTATGAGCATTGCATGTGGAAGGCTGTAAGGCCTTCGTAGCATTTTCAGACTTATGATTTTCCTATCATGAATGGGAAATCCCACATGGCATGTGCCGCCTCTTAATCCGTAGCTCGGTTCACCGGGATGTTTGAACTATGAGGTTCAAAATTTTTATTTTATGTAACATGAGGCATGACGCTATCTCGGTTACCTCAATATTTTTGGATCGGTGCGGAGTGCGTGGTACGTCACCCTGTTACACTTGTCATTTTTTATTTACGTGTTTTGTGCAGCCTGAGGTTGAAAATCTTTCTTCGAGATCTTTCTGTGTTTGTAGGCTCATGGCTGGATACGTTCCGCTCAGGCCCTGTTATTGTGTGAATGGCACTGGAAGGAATCATTCTTGTGTGGTTAAGTGTTTATAATGGCTCAAGGATGGATACGTTCCGCTGATGGCCTGTTATTGTGAGAATGGCACAATGAGGGATCATTCATTTGTAGCCAAGTGTTTATGCAAGCTCGAGACTGGATTCGTTCCGCCGAGGCCCTATTGATGTGTGTTGATGCAAGAAGGGTTCATTCCCTTGTGGCCAAGTGACTTAGATGGCTTGGGGTCGGAATATTTCCTTCAATACCTCTCTTTGTCAAATCATCTCGGGGTTGAGTTACGTTCCGCCGAGGCCATATTAATGTATGTTGGCATAAGAATGGCTCATTCCCTTATAGCCATGTGACTTAGATGGCATGTAATCGTAATTTCTCCCTCAATGCCCTGCTGAAATGGCAACACAAAATACCGAGTTTTATCGATTCAGAATATGAGAGACATGTGATAAGCGGAAAATATATCAATATTTACCGCCCTTTTTTACTTAATATTTTGTATAATTTCTCGAGTTTGTGAACATTTTGATGTGTTTTGTGTTATTTTATAGATACATAAAATATCAGGACTCACTGGAATCAAATCGAGGCTAAAATGGCGAAAAACGGATGAAAAAGGCAAAATGAGAAATTCACGCGACGCGACGCGCAAGCCTTCTACGTCGCAACGCGAGTCAATTATTGAGCTGCCGACACCCGTCATCATGTGCTTCATCATCGCGTCATCATGATGTCAGCACAATAATTCAGTCTGTCGACACACGTCATCACTTGTGTCATCATGATGTCAGTGTCGCGATGCCAAGCCTTCACGCATCGCGACGCCGAGCCAATAATACAGTCTGTCGACAGCCACCATTCACTGTAGAGCGCGTCGCGACGCCAAGACTTCACAATGATGGTTATAGTATATAAATTATTTTAAAACCTGACTTAATTGGATACCGCTTTATTTGTCGGTTGGACTTAATTAAATTAATTTTAACTAACTTAATTGGATACCGCCTTTATGGTCGGTTGGAATTAATTAAAAATCTGACTTAATCAGGATACCGCATATATGGTCGGTTGATAATATAACGTAAATTTATATATTATAATAAGGGAGATTTCTAGATTTGAAATAATAAAAGTGGATCCTCAAACCCCTAGCATTTTATTTCATTGTTGTAATTTTACCTTTTTAGTTTTCAAATTTATTTTATAATGTTTTATTTATTTATGTCTTTAGTAGTCCTAAGTATGTGTTATAACTAAATACATTATCTAGGGTTGTGATGAAACCAATATCAATGATTTAATAAGTTGACTTTTCTTATGTCTTGTGTGGTGTATAGGTTTATTTATTGAGTCTAGTTCTTAATGCTTCTTGTTAATTGGCCACTAATAAGATTGATTAAGTAAACTTAAAATTAACTTGGAAAATGGATTTTAGGTTTAGCCGTAGACTCAATAGCTCACGATCTCACATTCAATTTAGAGATTTCCTTCCAGGATAGGAATATACATGTCGGGCGTGGGTAGCCATAATTGAAATTTAAACTTAATGAATTCAGAGTTTCTTAATTACATAGGAATATAGTGAATTGGATTACTTTGGGTGTTTGCATCTGACCATCGGAAAAGGCTTTTGCATAACTTCGTGTTCCAGGTTAATAAACTGATATATTACACAAGCATAAGGTAATCAATTCATCTTTAGAAAGATATTGGTAGGATTCACAACCCTGTATATTTTCATATCATTGTTTAAAACTTAAAATCTAACTTCGTTTTATTTTATTTACTTGTTTTAGATAAAAATCACCATCTAACCGAAAAATAAAATCAATTAGATACTCGTAGACATTTAGCTTCATAAATTAATAGCATAGGTATTAAGTCCTCGTGGGATCGATACATTTTATACTACTTGAGCGATACATGCGCTTGCGTTATGTGTGTGTTTACCACCGGTCAAGTTTTTGGCGCCGTTGTTGGTGACTTATTTATCTTTTACTATTAATTTTGGGGTTAGATACTTTACTTGTGTCTAATTTGTTTTTACTTACAATTCTTGTTTTCTTGTGTTTCAGGTTCTCAGACACTACATAAGAAGAAGCAGAATCTTTGAAATTCGTCCGCTTGACCGAGAAATTGAAAGAACTATCAGACTGATGAGAAGGGAAAGGCAGGAAGGCCAAGAAGCACTGATCAACATGAACAATCAAGATCTTGAACCTTTGGAAGTTGCACCACCAATTCTCATTCGAGACAGAACAATTCTGGTGGTTGACAGCTTCATATCATGTATTGTACTTCCTTCCTTACATGCAAATGCGTGTGACATCAAAACATGCATTTAGATGATACATCAATCAGTTCAGTTTGAAGGGAGTGAAACTGAAGATCCTAATGCCCATATCGGCAACTTCTTGGAAGTTTGTGGTACATTCAATTACAACCGAGCAGCAGAAGAAGAAATATGTATGCGTGTGTTCCCATATTCTTTGAAAGACAGAGCTAAGGCTTAGCTACATTCACTACTAGCAGATTCCATCATAACTTGGAACACTCTTGCCACCAAATTCCTTGCAAAATACTTTTCCCCAGCCAGAACAGCAAAATTGAGAAATGACATCACATCCTTTGTGCAACATGACTCAAAATCCCTCTGCCAAGCATGGGAAATATACAAGGAATTGCTCTGAAAATGTCCTCACCATGAGATTGCAAAGTGGCTTCAAGTCCAAACCTTCTACAATGGACTTTCTGAACTAATGAGAACCACAATAGATGTTGTTGCTGGAGGAGCATTAATGGAAAAATGAGAAGATCAGGCCTGGGACTTAATTGAAGAAATGGCTAACAACAACTCATTGTGGCCAACAGAAATGAGCATGATCCATAGAATAGCAGGAATCCACGAAGTAGGAACCAACACAACAATGAATGCCAAGCTAGATCAGATTTGCAAAAGTCTGGAAATTCTTAGCATGCAGGTTAATGCTGGATCCACAAGTTCACCATATGGAGGAGCATTAATGGCAGAATCTTACAACCAACATGATGAGACTGTGAACTATGTCATCAATTTCAACAGACAGTGGAACAATCCATATTCAAATACCTACAACCCAGGTTGGAGGAATCATTCCAATTTCACATGGAGCAACACTTCAGGGCAAATGAACAATCCACCACCAGGATTCCAATAGCAAAATAAAGTCCAGGAGTATGAAAAAGAACAAGGAATAGCAGAAGTGCTCACCAAGATGAAAAAATAAGAAGCCAAATATGATGCTATGTTTCAAAAACAAGCAGAATCATACGATGCTATGTTTCAAAGCCAATCAGCTTCTATAAAGGCACTGGAAAATCAATTGGGACAACTGGCCAATACTCAGAGTTACAAACCGCAAGGTACCCTTCCTAGAAACACAGAACCAAATCCAAGGAACAGAGGGAGGGAGCAAAGCCAAACCATCACTTTGAAAAGCGGCACTGAAATCAACAAAGATGTTGGAGTCAAGGCATCTACTGAGGAAGTTCCAAAAGAAAGTAGCGAATCAGATCCACAGATAGAGGAAAAAAGAGGAAAAAGAAAATGATCGAGAAAGATTTACTCCACCTCAACCTTTTCCACAGCGTCTTCAGAAATAAAAACTGGACAAACAATTTGCTCGATTCCTGTAGATCTTCAAAAAGCTGCATATCAACATTCCATTTGCAGAAGCGTTGGAACAAATGCCCAGCTATGTCAAATTCATGAAAGATATTATGTCACGAAAGCGAAGATTGGGAGATTACGAGATGGTAGCACTGACAGAAGAATGCAGCGCCATCATTCAGAGGAAGCTCCCCCCAAAGTTGAAGGACCCTGGCAGTTTCACCATCCTTTTCACCATATGAGAACATTACTTCGATAAGACTTTGTGTGATTTAGGTGCTAATATTAACTTGATGTCTTTGTCTATTTACAGGAAACTGCAGATTGGAGAAGCAAAGCTCACCTCAGTCACTCTGCAACTTGCTGACATATCACTCACATTTCCGAGATGGGTAGTGGAAGATGTGCTGGTCAAAGTCGACAAATTCATTTTCCCAGCAGATTTCATTGTCCTTGACATGGAGGAAGACAAAGACGTGCCCATATCCTCGGGAGACCATTCTTGGCTACAGGTCGAACTATTATTGATGTACAAAAAGGTGAACTAACCATGAGGGTACAAGACCAAGAAGTAACATTCAATGTTTTCAAAGCCATGAAATTCCCGAATGACGAAAAGGATGAGGAATGTTTCAGACTTGATGTAATAGATAGTATCATCCAGAACACATATGCAATGCAACTTTCCACTGACAAACTTGAAGCATGCATCACCAACAAGACTGACAGAGAATTAGATGATGAGATTCTGGAATGTATCAACTATCTTGATGGAGCCTCTCGCTTCTGAGCGACACCATAGATGGAAAGCTTGGAACTACTAAAAAATGAGCGAATCAAGCCCTCGATTGAAGAACCACCGCAGTTGCAACTAAAGCCACTTCTGAACCATCTCAGGTATGCATACTTGGAAAAGTCTTCTGATTTACCTGTGATTATTTCTCTGTCGCTAACATGGGTGTAGGAAGATAAGTTGTTAAGAGTGCTACATGAGCACAAGAGAGCTATTGGCTGGACTATAGCAAACATTCGTGGCATCAGTTCATCATTTTGTATGCACAAAATCCTGATGAACAATGAATACAAATCCACAGTGGAGATTCAAACGGAGACTGAATCCAATCATGAAGGAAGTCGTGAAGAAAGAAATCATCAAATGGTTGGATGCATGCATCATATACCCCATCTCTGACAGCACTTGGGTAAGTCATATGCAATGTGTACCCAAGAAAGGAGGAATGACTGTAGTCACCAATGAAAAAATGAGCCGATTCCAACAAGAACAGTGACTGGATGGAGAGTATGCATGGATTACAGAAAGCTGAACAAAGCAACACGGAATGATCATTTCCCACTACCATTCATTGACTAGATGCTAGACAGATTGGCGGGACATGAATTCTACTATTTTCTGGACGGATATTCAGGATACAATCAGATTTCCATCACCTCAGAAGATCAGGAGAAAACCACTTTCACATGCTTGTATGGTACTTTTGCTTTCCGCAGGATGCCATTTGGACTCTATAATGCTCCTGCCACATTTCAATGATGCATGATGGTCATCTTTTCAGACATGATAGAACAAAGCATTGAAGTCTTCATGGATGACTTCTCAATATTTGGAGACTCGTTCGACCACTGTTTGCAAAATCTGAAAAAAGTGTTACAAAGATGCGAATATACAAACTTGGTACTCAACTGGGAGAAATGCCACTTCATGGTATATGAAGGCATTATCCTGGGACATCGGATCTCACAAAAGGGAATAGAGGTAGACAAAGCAAAGATCGAGACAATAGAAAAATTACCTCTGTCATCATCCGTCAAAGGGATTCGAAGTTTTCTCGGGCATGCAGGATTTTACAGGAGATTTATCAAAGACTTCTCCAAGATTTCTAAACCTCTGTGCAATCTGCTGGAGAAAGACGTGTCTTTCAACTTCACCAAAGAATGCCACCATGTTTTTGAGATCTTGAAACGTAAGCTGATCTCTGCCCCCATCATAGTAGCACCAGACTTGACACTCCCATTTGAAGTGATGTGTGATGCCAGTGATTTTACTGTAGGTGCAGTTTTGGGACAACGCAAAGCAAAAGTTTTTCACACCATCTACTACGCCAGCAAAACTCTGAATGAAGCACAATTCAACTACACAACAACTGAAAAGTAATTGCTCGCAGTTGTGTTTGCTTTTGATAAATTCTGCACCTATTTTCTGGTTCCCAAAGTGGTGATCTACACATATCATCCAGCAATCAAATACATAATCGCAAAGAAAGATGCCAAGCCCAGATTGATCCGTTGGGTGCTTCTACTGCAATAATTTGACGTGGAGATCCGAGACAGGAATGGGACAGGAAATCAAGTGGCAGATCACTTTCCAAGACTCGAAAATGGAGGTACAACTGGCAATGAACTGAAAATCAAAGAAACTTTTCCAGATGAACAGTTATTTTCCATCAAGCACCAGGAAGTCTCATTGTATGCTGACTATGTAAACTACATAGTATCAGGGAAATGGCCATTGGAATGGACACATCAGCAACGAAAGAAATTCTTCAAATAAGTCAAGTACTATGACTGGGATAAGTCGTACCTATTCAAATATTATGGTGATCAGTTATTGTGGCGTTGTGTACTAGAGGAGGAGGTCAATAGTGTCTTACAACATTTTCATTCTTCATCATACGATGGACACATCAGCGGAGATAAAACTGCAGCCAAAGTCCTACAATCAGGTTTGTTCTGGCCCACTCTGTTTAAAGATGCTCACTTATTCGTTCTTCAATGTGACAGGTGCCAGAGAACGGGAAATATTTCGAGGAGAAATGAAGGACCTCTTCAAAGCATTCTCGAAGTTGAGATATTTGATGTGTGGGGGATTGACTTTATGGGACCCTTTGTTCCATCATATGGAAACCTGTACATTCTGGTTGCAGTAGACTACGTCTCCAAATGGGTTGAAGCAACAGTACTGCCATCAAATGACTCCAAAGTGGTGTTAAAATTCCTAAAGAATAATATTTTTCCCTCACTTCGAAACACCTCGAGCAATCATCAGTGATGGTGGCACACATTTCTGCAACATATATTTCGATGCACTCCTATCCAAATACAGAGTTACTCAAAAGTTGTCACTGCTTACCATCCGCAGTCAAGTGGGCAGTTTGAAGTTTCCAACAGAGAAATCAAAAGAATCCTAGAGAGAAGTGTTGGATCAACAAGAAGAGACTGGTCTATAAAATTAGATGACGCATTATGGGCCTATCGGACAGCTTACAAGACACCCATTGGAATTTCCCCATATTGAATGGTGTTTGGGAAAGCATGCCATCTGCCTGTGGAGCTCAAACATAAAAGCGTACTGGGCACTGAAGAAGCTAAATTTTGATATGCAAGTGTAGGACACAGGACCTGGGCGACGCCGTTTCTAGGCTCGCGGCACTAGTTGGGAAATACTAAATAATATGGAGTCGCCACCCGGTGTGAACCGGGACAAAGATTTAAGGCCGCACTCACCCCTCGCAAGGGAAGACCTCAAACCATTGGGTTCGGAATGGTCCCTTACTTATGTCACTTGTAATGAAAGGATTTATGTAATAATTTAATCAAGCTTAAGTAACACTTATTTCCAAGAGTATCATGCTTCTAAATTTTCATATGCAAAATAAAACTTATGTACACATTTCACATATATCTTACATTTAAAATTGCATGCTTAACATATATCAAAATAGCAACGAACATACAATTTCATTTGCATATTACATTCAGGAAAACACAAGCACAGATATTAACCATACAAACACACATATGGGCACTTTTCCAAGTGGTACGTGGAATTGTATCCCAAGTACAGACCGCACTACCGTCCATTCGGAATCGGCTACGGAATTTACGTCTGGGTTTCCATCCGATATACCGCAAGAAATAATACTCAAATGTTATCACGACATAAGCATATGGATTGTAATACATTAATATATTTGTATTCATACATGTGGGGATAGCTACTAGGAAAACTATGCATGAAATCTAATGAAGAGGACTCAGTTCAGTGGGTGCGCGTTCGTGTAGCGTTCGTAAACGCGTTCTAACGGTAAACAGAAGGTTCGCGTTCGTATGGCGTTTGATAACGCATTCGAACAGAAATGAAACAGAATGCTCCCGTTCGTATGATGTTTGTTAACGCGTTCGAACGGGAATGAAACAGAATACTCACGTTCGTGTAGCGTTTGTGAACGCGTTCGAACATAAATGAAACAGAAAACTCATGTTCGTGGGGCGTTTGTTAACGCGTTCGAACGGAAATGAAACAGAATGCTCTCGTTCGTATGGCGTTTGTTAACGCGTTCGAACAGAAATGAAACAGAATGCTCACGTTCGTGTGGCGTTTGTGAACGCGTTCGAACATAAGTAAGGCCTGATGCATGCCAAGGCAAAATACATGCGCGTTCGAGTTGCGTTCGTAAACGCGTTCGAACGGGAACAGACCTGATGCATGAAATGGGACGCAATACATAAACGACAAAATAAAGGGGGTGCGGCGGAGTACTGCCGTAAAGGTGGCCTTTTGGGGCTCTTGATCTCTCAAAGAGAGGACCTTTAGACCAACATACTAAGCCCATGCGCTCGACTGAATCATGCATACATAGAATGAAAAGCAATAATATTAAACATAGTGTGCCCGATTGAACGTATCTTGTATCCAACCGAACACACATCAACCGGCGCGGCAAAGCCTCTTGGTAAAGGGGCTTTAGCCCCTCCCCATAGGGGATCTCACATCGCACTTACTAAGCCCATGCGCTCGGTTGAATCATGCATACGAAAATAAAGACAATCATATCAAACCAAGTATGTCCGATTGAACGTATTTCACATTCAACCGAACACACATCAATCGGTGCGGCAGAGCATCGTGGTGAAGGATTTTAACCCTCCAATTAGGGAACCTTTCATCGCACTTACTAAGCCCATGCACTCGATCGTATCATGCGGGAATAGACAACATGCAGAATTTAAATAACAAGAATTAAATAAACCAAAACAACACAAAACAAGAGAAGGTGCCGTTTACTCAAGTGGTACGTGGAGTTGTGTCCCAAGTACATACCGCACTACCGTCCATTCGGATTCGGCTACGGAATTTACGTCTGGGTTTCCATCCTATATACCACAAGAGACGACACTCTTCCATTCATCCAACACCCACAACACACATCGTACACACAACAAATGCCGCAAATACAGAAAATGTAATCAAAATAAATAACCAGAAATTAAATAAGAATAAGTGTGAAAGATACCCTCAGGTCTAACCTTTTAAGCTGTCTCACGGACTTGAGTTCCACGAAGATCGAAAGGGGGTAAAGCTCCGCAACTTTTCTGGTTCACTGGTTTGCCTCTTCCTTCGCTGTTCGGCCACTCAAGCTACTGTTCCGACTCCATTTTGCTGCCGTTTCCTTGTGGTTTTGCTGCCGCTTCCTCTGTGTCCTCTGCTTACTGTTTGTGGACTGTTTTGATATTCTTTTTGGTGTGGTTTTGTGTGGTTATTTCAAGGATTATAAGTGTAGTTTATGTTTCTGTTTTAAGGGGTTTTAAGGACTGTTTTGGTGTGGTTTAGGCTGCTGTGTTTTGTGTGATTTTCGGTGGTGGTTAGGGGTTGTTTTGGTGTAATTTTCGGTGGTGTGAGGGTAAGGATCAAGGGAGTGATATGCTTGTGATGTCTAGTATTTCTTGCTATAATTCTTGTGTGAATTGTGTGTATGAGCTAGAGAGATTGGAGAGGAGGGATGGCTAGGTTAGGGGTTGTTTATATAGAGAAGGGCTAGGGCTTCACCTTGTCTCACAAGGAAGAGATTTTCTTCCAAATTAGGAGAGATGAGAAAGGTATACACAAGATTGAGGGGGGACAAAATATTTTAAGTTAGGAAGTTATAATATTTAATTTGTGTTGGTTTAGGAATACAAATATTTTAGATTGGTAATTATCTTATTAGATTAGGAAGTCAAATATATGATTGGCTTTAATTGGTTAGGATTAATTTTAATTAGGTGTATCTTCTTTTTAGTTTTAGTATATAATATATTTAATTTGTCTAAGTTAGGCATGATTTTATTTTATGTTTTATTTAATTTGGTAAATGATTTAATTCTTTATTTATTTAATTTAATTAATACTTCATTTAGTTAATGTTTTAATTTAATTAATAATTATTTAATTTGGGATGTGTTTTATGGGCTTTGGGGGGCTAAATGGGCTGGGGTGCGAGGCTAGCAGCAAAACCAGAAATACCGGCTCCGTTCGAACGCCTACTCGAACGCGGCACGAACGTCCGCGATCTGCACGAGGTTCGAATGAAGTAACGAACGCAACACCAACGAAGACAGTGAACTTGTGGAATGAACTTGATGACATACTTATTCCGAATTTCCCCTTCCGACCTCCGTTTCCCGCAATATCCTTAGCTAAAAAGGTAGTGCCTCCAATTGAGACTCATCATCGGGTTTCACATGCGAAAATGCAATGCCTACAGCAAGCAGCAGGAGAGAGGCTCCACCAACTAAATGAATTGGAAGAATTTCACCTCCATGCTTATGAGAATGCCAAACTGTACAAAGAAAAGACCAAAATGTGGCGTGATCAGAAAATAGTGCGAAGACAACTAGAACCAGGGCAGCATATGTTGTTATACAACTCAAGGTTGAAACTTTTCCTTGGCAAGCTGAAATCATGGTGGTCAGGTCCATTTGTAATTACCCAAGTGCTACCATACAGAGTAGTTGAGATACATAACCCCAACTCCAACAACACATTCAGGGTAAACAGCCAAAGTGTCAAGCACTATTGGGGAGAATCATTTGAGCGACAAAAATAGAGTCTCACACTTGCTGATCCAGCCTAATGTTCATGCAGTAATGTCTAGCTGACGACGTTAAATTTAGCGCTAGTAGGGAGGCAACCCATGCAATTTTGTGTATATATTGAGATTTGGTGTGTTTTATTTTTGTGTGTTTTATTTGTTGTAGGAAAAGTCACAGACATGATGGAAGACATTCTCGCAAAACTTCACAAGCATTTTCCTTCTCTCCCTCAAAACTCTCTGATGAAAGTATACAAAACACGCATTGAAAAGATGAGACTTCTAATGATCAAAGGTATTCCTAGTGATATTCGTTGGATAATTGAAGCACGAGTCTGATTGGCAGGTGAGTCATCTGACTTTTTTATTTCATTTCTGCCTGATTTAGGAAAAAAAACACATATGCTAAGAAAAGAATAGCTAAACAATTAGGTGTTTGTTATAAATTTACAAGTTGTACATGTAACACTTGTTGTTGTTCTTTAAGAATGGTGTCTGATAACCGCGAAGATAAAATAAAATTCATTAGGGATGACATGAGTAAGGAGTCTTTAGATGACATATTATTGACTCTTGAGACGCATCCCAGTGGATATATGTATCACACAATTCGTAATTTACATACACAATTTCGAAGAGAAAGACAACAATTAAGTCTCGGGAATCTGACTTTAAAAGACCATGTTTGCCAATTTATAAGAAAATTGGATGGGAAGCTTGTCCCTGACACATAGATGTTATTCAAGCTGTTACTTCCTGTACATATTATTATTTCTGTCTTTAACTAATAATTATGATTTGTTTTGTAATTTTCTTTTATTTTCACCGACAAGATTCAGTCTTTTTGACTTTCCCGACTTAATGTACTATTTGAGCTGTCGACACGCGCCATCACCACGTCATCACGTGCGTCATCATCGCGTCATCATGACATCAGTACAATAATTCAGTCTACCAACACGCGTCATCACTTACGTCATCATGACGTCAGCGTCGCGATGCTAAGCCTTCACGTGTCGCGACCCCGAGCCAATAATGCAGTTTGTCGATATCCGCCATTCACTGTAGAGCGCGTCGCGACACCAAGCCTTCACGAGTCGCGACGCATACCGATTTTGGAGCCTATAAATAGAGGTTGATTTCATTTGAATTCTTCATATTTTCTTCTGGGGAATTTCCTTAGAATACTAAGAAGATATTATCTTGTTTGTTTAATTTCAGTTTTCTTATATTTAAGTTTTATTTTAAGCAATAAATCTTTCTTTGTTTTATTTAAAAGTATGAGTAGGTAACTTTCTTCTGCTGGGGTGAAATGTAAAGTTTTTATTATAATAATTTAGATTAATTTCCATTCGTTATAATATATAAATTATCCTAAAACCTGACTTAATTGGATACCGCCTTATTGGTCGGTTGGACTTAATTAAATTAATTTTAACCTGACTTAATTAGATACTGCCTTTATGGTCGGTCGGAATTAATTAAAAATCTGACTTAATCAAGATACCGCCTATATGGTCGGTTGGTAATATAACGCAAATTTATATATTATAATAAGAGAGATTTCTAGATTTGAAATAATAAAAGTGGATCCTCAAACCCCAATATTTTATTTCATTGTTGTAATTTTACCTTTTTAGTTTTCAAATTTGTTTTATAATTTTTTATTTATTTATGTCTTTAGTAGTCCTAGGTATGTGTTGTAACTAAATACGTTATCTAGGGACTAGGGTTGTGATGAAAACCAATATCAATGATTTAATAAGTTGACTTTTCTTATGTCTTGTGTAGTGTATAGGTTTATTTATTGAGTCTAGTTCTTAATGCTTCTTGTTAATTGGCCACTAATAAGATTGATTAGGTAAACTTAAAATTAATTTGAAAAATAGATTTTAGGTTTAGCCGTATAGTCATTAGCTCACGATCTCACATTCAATTTAAAGATTTCCTTCCAGGATAAGAATATACATGTCGGGCATGGGTAGCCATAATTGGAACTTAAACTTAATGAATTCGGAGTTTCTTAATTAACATAGGAATATAGTGAATTGGATTACTTTGGGTGTTTGCATCTGACCATCGGGAGAGGCTTTTGCATAACTTCATGTTCCAGGTTAATAAACTGACATATTACACAAGCATAAGATAATCAACTCATCTTTAGAAAGATATTGGTAGGATTCACAACCCTGTATATTTTCATATCATTGTTTAAAACTTAAAATCTACCTTTGTTTTATTTTATTTACTTGTTTTAGATAAAAATCATCATCCAACCAAAAAATCAAATCAATTAGATACTCTTAGACATTTAGCTTCATAAATTAATAGCATATGTATTAAGTCCTTGTGGGATCGATATATTTTATACTACTTGAGCGATACATGCGCTTGCGTTACGTGTGTGTTTACCACCGGTCAACATGGGGTCGAAGTTTCTCATCTATGGCTAGACCCGGCCGGCGGTTCGGTTCCGGTTCGGAACCGAACCGAACCGGCCGGTTCCGGTTCCACAAGTGTGGAACCGGAACCGAACCGGTTAAATCCGGTTCGGTTCCGGTTCCACACTTAAGTGGAACCGGAACCGAAAACCGAACCGGAACCGAACTTTCGGTTCCGGTTCGGTTCGGTTAAATATTTTTTTTTTTTTTTTTTTTATTTAAATAAAAAAAAATGAGATTAAATTTAAAAAAAAAAAATTTTTTTACATTGAAGAGCTTGAGCTTAAATTTTTAAATATTTAAGTTGCCTACGTATCCTCCAAGGGTGAGAGGAATCAAAGCTCACGTAGTTCCATTACAAGTTTTAGTCTTTTAGACATATCCCCTTTTGTAAATTATAATTTTACAATTATCAATCATCATTATCGGTTGATCCTTCGGCTCCGGTTCCGCTTGCACTTGTTGCAGAAGCATTATCGAACAAATCTTCACAATCATCGGGGGCATCTTCTTGTTGTCTCAGATCAGCTCGAGTCCAATCATCCACACAAGCTGTTGCTTCTAGAGTGCTTGGATGTAATGAAGATCGCCTAGCTTCCAATATATTACCTCCCAAGCTGAAGGCTTGCTCAACCGCAACGGTGGAAATAGGTGCTGCCAAGATCTCTTTAGCAATAATAGATAAAACAGGATATATATTTTGATGCCGGTTCCACCATTCAAGGATTTTAAAATTTTTACTGCATAAACTTTCATTAGAAAACTCAAAATTTGTAGATAAATAATTATCTAATTCAGGGTTATTAGTTGTCGTATCCCTAGCTTTTTTATTTCGTTGCAATAACCAACGATCCCCTGCGCTAAGTCTTGTTTGAATTACCGGTTCGCTACTACTAGATTGACCTAATGTTCCTAAGTTATATCTTACAATATAATCATTAAATAACTCAATTAAATCATTTCTTAATTTCGTCATTAATCTAGTAATGTCAATTTCATCTAATATTCCTAAATAACCATAATAAGCTTGTAAAGCACCACTCAAACCTTCTAATTTAAATCTAGGATCAAAAACAGCAGCAATAAGATAAAGTAAAGGAATTTCTTTAAAATAGTTTAACCATTTTAGCTTCATAACAGTAATGGCTTCTAACAAAACAATATCATTAGGATCGCTACTGTCAACATGCTCATCGAGAGTGCCAACAATATTTAAACTCTCAAGAAGAAATAAATGTGCTGTAGGATAATAAACGCCGCTAAAAACTAAAGTAGCATCATTAAAAACTTTTAAAATATCTAAAATTTTTTCACAAATATCCCATTGACTAGGGTAAAGTGTGATATTTTGAACATGTTGAGAAAAAAAACTACATAATGCATCTTTGTATTGAAATGCTTGACATAAAAGAAAATAAGTAGAATTCCAACGTGTTGGAACATCTCTTGAAAATTTAATCGGTTTAATACCATTTATTTTACAAAACTTGGTCCATTCTCTCCTAATTTGAGAATATGACCAAATACAGTTAAGTGCCGTTTTAATTGGATCAAGGAAAGGTGATAATAATTTTAGACCGTCTTGCACACATAAGTTGAGGACATGACATGTACAACGAATATGAAAAAACCGACCCCCTAAATTTGGTTGACATATTTCTTTTAAATCATTGATGGATGCAGTATTTGCAGATGCATTATCAAATCCAATTGTTAAAATTTTTTCTCCTAAACCATATTCATCAAAAATTACCTTCATCATTCTATAAATATTATGTGCAGTATGTTGGTCATCAAAAACTCTAAATGCAATTAGTCGTTTTTGCATGGTAAATGATGCATCAATCCAATGACAAGTCACACCCATGTATGAATGTGTTTGCCAATGATCACTCCAAATATCAGAACATACAGAAATACGACCTTTCATCTCTTTAAATATTTCATTTAAAATAATTTTACCATCTTTGTATAATTTAAAAATATGACGTTTTGTTGTGTTTCGAGTCATTCTACATGCAGAAGGGTTTAAAGCATTATGCACGTAATTAGTAAAATGAAGTTTTTCACCAAGCTTAAAGAAAGATGTGCCATACATGTTAATTTCGCAAATTCTTCTCTATTTTTTGCATCAGAATATTTAAATAAATCTACACTACTCGTACCTCTACTAGATGATGCGTACCTGGCCATTTGAGTCTGCGTCGTATCAATGCCAAATTCAACCGGATGATGTTTCTCCATGTGCTTGATCATATTTCCGTATCCACCAGAAAATTTATAGATAACCCCACAATAGTTGCAAATTGCTCGTTGTGACCATCGTCTAGGCGTTCCAAATTAAAATGAATTTTGAAAATATCGGATGACGAGCCTTAACTTCTCTTCTCTGTGATTGTGCACTGACACTGGGGCCGCTCTCTTGGGTCGGCATATTTGACATTATGTTCTCGGATGAGCTTGCCATTTGAATAATTGCGATGCGAATGCCGAATGTGATAACAAATTAATTAACAACTAAAATAAGAGAATTGTATTGAAGTAAGATTGAGAATAAGAGATTTATAGAAAATGAGAAATTGGTGTGATGAAATTATGAAAAATGAATCCTATTTATAGAATTTTAGAATTTTTTTGATACCAAAAATGCCCCTAAATATAACCGTTTTATTACCGTTATTAGGGGTACATTAGTAATTTTTATTTTATATAATAAAATTTTTTTTATAATTTTATTTATTTTAATTTTTTTTGGCAGGGAGCCATTTGGCAGGGAGCCAAACGGCTCCCTGCATCCCCCAACGGCAGTAGCCGTTGGGGGAATAACTAATAAGGCCCCCAACGGCTACTAGCCGTTGGGGGCCTTAGGGTTCCTGTTGGAACCCTACGGTTCCAACAGGAACCCGACGGTTCCAACCGGAACCGAACGGTTCCGGTTGGAACCGTCCGAACCGGTGGAACCGTACGGTTCCACCGGTTCGGACCGGTTCGAGTTGGGGTGGAACCCCAACCGAACCGGTCCCATTCCGGTTCGGTTCCGGAACCGGAACCGGAACCGGTTGGAACCGGAACCTTCCGGTTCCAACCGGTTCGGTTCCGGTTCGGTTCCGGTTCCGAACCGGAACCGTGGCCGGGTCTGTCTATGGCCTTGCTGGGATGAGCAACAACAAGAGGTATGGGGTCCTCTAGGATCCGTATAGGAGGCGGCACGGGTATGGGAATTACCGTCATCGGTTCAGTTTTGTGAAGAGTCATTCGATCGAAGTATTGAGAGGTCCAGGGTCGGGTCAATGGTGAAAGGTTCGAAGAACATAAGGCAACAGTAGCCCCCGAATGAAGTTTTTCTTCAAAATTCTAAGTGTTGAAGGGTGCCGCGAGGCATCGGGTTGAGGCAATGTGGGGAACTCATAAGGGATTTCAACCAGAGAATATCATATCGGTCTTCGGCTTCATGCATCATCATCTTTTATAAAGTTCCTGGTATCAACTCGGAAACTCATGGATACCGAGAACTAGATGACAGATATTAATGGAGGTTTTCAGCCCCGATGAGGTTCAAGTATCGAGGAGGATTATAGTGGATACTACAGTCAAAAATTGATAGCAAAAACCCAAGAGCTCGGAGTGAGATGGGTTAGGCAGAGAGACCCGGCCTCATAGCAAATGAGTTCTCCTGTGAGCAGAGCCCAAATGAGGAGCAAACAAGTGATGATATTGACCCGACCTGATGGAAAAGTTGGACAGAGTTTTGAGAAGTATCATCCACCTCAGTAACCCGACCCGACGGTGTAATCCTATAGTGACCTGTGTTGAGGTCATATGACGTGTGTCCTTATTGAAAGGTGTGCTTCTAGAGGTTTAGGTCATATGACGTATGCTCTTTTTAGGAGTTTGGACTTTTAGAAGGCTAATGATGACAGAAGTTAATCAACGGCTCTCTTTAGAGGAAATCTCTGCCAGCTAGTCATATGATGAAACAGTACCGGAGCAGTTGAATCATAGGTTGTTGCATCAACAAAGTATGTAGCAGTGGTTAAACGGTTGTAATGATGGGTTTCTTCTGATATGGGTGGTTGAACCTAGTGGCAGTACATCTATTTATTGAGTGGTTGGGAAAAGCAGCATGGGGGTAATGATGGCCCGGTGATGACGACTGATGTCATGGGTCGGTAGAATAGTGGATTTAGGAGCATATATAAATGGGTTGAAGTTTCAAATTCAATGGCTGACAAATTTTGTATCTCATAACTTATAGAGAAATTGAGAGTTGAAGAGTTAGTAATAAATAGAGAAATTATGTTAGCACCCGACCACCCGAGAGATTTGTATCGGGCTTATTGTAAAACTTGAGGTGCTTATTTTTTTATTCTTGTATCCCCCCACTTGTAGCTCGGGTCGGTCTTGACCCCGAGTATAAATAAAATACACCACATTTCTCTTGTGGACCTAGGTTGGAGCCACTCTACGTCGAACCACGTAAATCCTCGTCTCTGTGTTTTTCTTAGCTACATACTGAATTTGCTTTTGATTCCCTATTAATCAAACAAATTCACTGCTGATAGAGGTTTATTCGAGTGGTTAATTTCTCATATTACTCTTCGAACGAAAAAATAGACGTCAATAAAATTATTTTTTAACGTTAACTTATACTCTAGTATTTATTTCATAAATTATAATATAATTTATATTCTCTAACAATATTATTTATCAAACGTACCATTAGACTTGGAGTTCTGTATTTAAAGCAAAATAATCTCTTCTTTCTTATAAAAGTTACATGCCATGAGAATGTGATTTTTATTTTTACTTTTTACAGCATATTCTTCATATCAGATTGATCCTTTAATGCATTATTAAAAATTTATTATTAATTCTAACATCAGAAATGATATTTGTTAAATCCTAATATATAATCGAAGGCTTAGCCAGATCTTCACCTTTCCAATTTATTCTTTTCTTTAAAGGATAATATTCTCCAATTTTTTTTATAATTATTCGTTAATTCTTTAATTATCCATTAAATCCTTGTTGTTTAGGATTGATAGAAAATTTCAAAATTTGATTGGAATTCAGGACGAAAATCAACTCGAATAAAATTTTCGACCCCAATTCGAAGAGATTTTTCGTTCCGATTCAAAAAATAATTGGGATTTGGGATAATTTTTTCGTCCTGAATCATAATCGGGACGAAATCAAAATTAAATAGACACAGTACAAAATATAACAATGATTTTTTCTTATTAGAATAGCAAAGACCTGTGGGTGATTTTTATAATAAATAATTATAAAAAAAAAAAAAAAGGATCGAAAAGTGATTTTCCCTTCTCTAAATTGTAGGTGTAACTGCCACTAGGCTCTTGGCCCAGTTCAACTCACTGCAATGGCAGAGAGTCAAAATCTCTTAATTTTGAGAGTATAAAATTCTCTCCAAAATGGGAGTAGAATTCTCCCCATATTTGAGTGGGAGTAGATATTTTGTCTTTAATAGACGTAGAATTTTGGATGTATTATAATGTTTGTATTCAATATTTCAATAGATTTCAGATTATATATCTGTAGATTTATATCGTAATAAAAAAAAAGTTGTAGGTAAAACGTACGGATTCCTGTTTCTCTCACTCCCCCACTCTAATATCCAAGAAAATATTAACTGACAGTAAACAGAGACTTCATTGATACATAGCATACCATGTCCACCATTGCTAGGATTGATACTGTACCATAATATCACTTCTGGGTCAAATCAACTTTTCTTTACCGGAAGTGCTTACCTCATCTTTCATTGGAATTTAGGTAAACACTCATTTTGCTGACAACAGAAACTATAAATTTAATTAATTTTTTAAAAAATAAAAATATATTTCATTATAATTAGGGTGTCAAAATGAATTAACGAATCGATTTTGTATCGAATCCTAAACGAATCAAATCAGATTGTGATGAATTCATATTTGATTTGTTTATTGAACGAATCCTAATATCATGATTCATATTCGATTCGTTTATTAAACGAATCGAATACTGATATTCGTTAAGTTATGATATTATTCAATAACATAATTTACCATAATTTATTTACATTAATTCTTCATATATATATATATATATATATATAAAATATACAATTAATATATTTACTAAAAATATCTCATCAAATATTGATAATATTATTTTTTTCTATGGTAATTAGCCATAATTTCGCCAATTTTAATTGAAAAATAACAATAAGTAGTAAAAGAAAATAATAAAACGAATCTTAAATGGATAAACGAATCAATGGGCTTAAATTCGTATTCGATTCGTTTAATAAAAGAATCGAATCGAATTGATTCGTTTGTTAAGCAAATCCATTTTTTCAAACTTGTATTCACTTTAAAGCGAATCGAATCGAACGAATAAACGAATATTAACTCAAATTGTCACCCCTACTTATAAAAATCAATCTGATGGTCTACTTTGTGCTGGTTGAAATAGAGTAGAAAAATCTCAAACCACACTGTTTGTAAGTTGGATGAATTGAGTCTCAACCCAACCTATACACACATTTAATATTAAGGATTTGGATGTCAAATTTTATTATTAACATGTTTAAACATCAACCTGATTACATTTTAAAGACATCATTTTTTTTTTGACAAAACACAATATTTTAAATTGTAAACTTATTTATTTTAATTATTTTTATTAAAATGAGTGATCTTACATTCTTTAATTGACAAAACTAGCGAATTTTTTTTTATCATTGCTAAAATGAGACAAAATATTTGAGTTTTTATCAAAATGGTCATTTTCTCCGAAATAATCTTTGGAAAATCTAAATTCTCCGAAGTCTACACCGAATTTCATTTTTTTATTTAAAATTTCGAATATCCAAAGTAATTTGGAGATCTGAAGTAATAATTTTGGATCTCCGTGTTGGCGACTTGATCGCATAAAAGGATTTTGATGACGTCAACGTGAATGAAGACTTCGACGTGCAAACACGAAGCAATACAAAAAGTGTCGAAGCATATGTGGTGAAGAGCGAGAATGTGAAGACTTGCGCATAATGGAAGAAATCATGTGAAGTCTTAGCTTAGTGTTCTAATTGTAAGTGAGTTTACTCAAGTGATCTAAAGCTCTTAGGAATCATACATTTTGCATCACTTGCATTTAAAATGGCTTAGAATGCTAAAAGAATCATTTGCATTTTATTTGCACCAAAATGAACTTCATGCACAAGTACATCGGTAAATGATCTTCTAAAAACTAGAAAACGGTTGAATTAAACTTCAAATGATATACTGTTAGATATATATGTGTCTCTAGTTTGCTACGGTTCAAACGGAACACAATTCCGATGCATAGAACTTTTGCTAGAGCCATTTTAGTACAACATGCTCATATGTACGTTTTCTGCATACATGTCACATTAGAAAATTTCCATAAAATTCATATTAATGTTTTTGGAGCTGAATTTTTTACAGAAGCTAGATCTATGTGTCTAGTTTATGTAGAAATTTACGGATCATGATTTGGAATTTTCTAGAGAAAGTTATGGCCAAAATACCGAGTGCCGTCAGTCTTGACTGATCATCAGAACAGGCATACCGGTCTCAAAACCGGCATACCGGTCCCAAAACCGGCATACCGGTCTCTGTAACCGGCATACCGGTTCCAGAGGTGCCAACGGTCATATTTTGAGCCGTTAGACCGGCATACCGGTCCCATACCGGTTCCAGAACCCTATAACGGCTATAAACGGCTAGTTTTGTGCAAAATCTATAAATTCATCATTTCCCTCACTTCTAACACACCTCTTACACATATATTCATCATATAATCATGTCAAAACATTATTGAGAGTTTATATCCATCTTCAAATCATTTTACACTCTCTACATTTGAAAAAGCTCATATTTCATCTTCATATTCATATTAGTGAGCTTTGATCATTTGGGTAACCAACTCACACAATCTTCTTATCATTGTGAGTGCCCAAGTGTGTTTTACAATTTCTTTATCAAAAACACTTGCGGTTTGTGAAATCCCATAGTTTGGGTAAGTTGTAAAGGTTGTGAGTGCACCTACGAACAAAACTCAAAGTTGTAAAGGTTGTGAGTACGCCTACGAACAAAACTCAAAGTTGTAAAAGGTTTGGAGTGCACCTTTGCGGAAAACTCTTGGTTACGAGTGAGCCACGACAAAACTCGGATTTTAGTGGAAATCTTCAAGCGAGGCTTGGGGGAGTGGACGTAGGCACGTTTGGCCGAACCACTATAAATCGTGTGGTGTCGTATTTCTCTTTCCCTTAACTTTTACTTATTTGCAAGTTTTATTTACATTTATATTATTGATTAGAAACTTGCATATAGGCTATTAATTGGAATAGAGAAAATTGCCTAAAACTCCCACTTGGTAATAAGAGCTTAAAATCGGCAAAGATTTTATAATTCCGCATTTATAGCGATAACCCAATTCACCCCCCTCTTGGGTATAGAGATTTCTGTCGCTATTGCTTGTAGGTACTTTCAGTTGGTATCAGAGCGAGGTATTCTCAAGAAAGACTTAACCGTCCGAGAATAGACTATGGGATCTACGAGCCACTCCTCAAATTTTGTCGAGGGATATTCAACAACTAGACCTCCATTTTACACCGGAACCGACTACAACTATTGGAAGTCAAGAATGTTAACTTATCTCCTAGCCAATGATCCGCCATCCTATTTGGTCATCACACGGGGTGCCAAGTATGCCAATGACAAATGATAGAAATGGGGTTGAAATTCCGAAGCCAAGTTCAGAATGGGATAGTGAGGATTTAAAGCAAGCCTCACAAAATGCTAAAGCTCTCAACCAACTTCAATGTGGCATTGATCGGGAGCAAATAAACAAACTTCCAGAGTATGGCAACGCATATGATTTATGGAAGTCATTGGAAATGGTCAATGAGGGCACAAGTCAAGTGAAGGAATCGAAGATCAACCGGTTCATGTGCGAATTGGACAATTTCAAGATGGAATCCGGGGAAGAAATCAATCACATGATTTCGAGGTTTACGGTCATCATCAATCATTTGGGAGCATTGGGAAAAGTCATCGGGACATCGGATCAAGTGAAGAAAATCTTGAGATCCCTCCCAAGGAATTTAGAAGCTATACCTCCTCCATTAAAGAAGCAAATGACATAAACACATTGAAGATGGATGATTTAGTTGTGGAAAATTACTTGAGTACGAAATGGAGATCAAAATGGACAAAAAGGAGGAAGATGAGAAAAGGACAAGGAAATCATTGGCCTTAAAAGCAAGAAGAAAAGATGAGTCAAGCTCAAGTGAAGAAGAAGAAGATAGTGATGATGAGTTGGCTCAAATAAACAAGAACTTGAAGAAGCTCCTTAAGTCCGTAAATCGAAAGGGAAAATCAAAGACGGACGAAAAGAAAGAAGAAAAATGGCCGCGGAAGAACAAAAAAATTGTGTGTATGAATGCAACAAACCGGGTCACATAGCTACCGATTGCCCATTGAGGAAAATGAAAGGAAAATCAAAGAAAAAGGCAATGAAAGCAACTTCAACTTGGAGCGATAGCGATTCAAGCTCATCCGAGGAGGAAGAAGTTGAAGTCAAAGATAATCAATAGCATTTATGGCTATCACGGATGAAGACATCCGATTTGAAATTGAAGAAGAAAGCGAAGAAGAAGAGGTACACAATTCTGAATTACTTGATGCTTTTAATGGTTTAAAAGAATTATGTGATATGCTTAAAAAGAAATTAAAATTGGTCAAAAATGAGCATGCTACACTTAAAATTGAACATGCAACTAGTATGGATAAAATTCATGTTTTAGATAATGATGTGATATGCTTAAAAGCTAAACATGAAAAAGAAATTGCATGCTTGAATGATGAAAATGCATGTTTAAAGATTAAAATGCTAGAACTTGAAAATGTCATATCAAATATGCCATCTAACTCTAAGACATGCGACTGCGAATCTATATTGAATGAAAATGTCTTATTAAATACTAAGATTTTAGATTTGCAAAATATACTTAGTAAATTCACATTGGGACATAAAAATTTTAATATGCTAATTGGATCCCAAAAATGTGCATTTAAAAGAGAAGGATTAGGATATAGGCCTTACATTAAGAGAAAATTTTTGAAAAATTATTTTGTTAAGGCATCCGACTCCCATGCTAAAAATGCCATCAATGAAAATGTCACATGTTATGCATGTAATAAAAATGGACATAAAATTTTTGAATGCATGAACAATAATGTGATTAAGAATGCATGGATTCCTCAAGGAATCAAAACTAACCCCAATGGACCCAAGAAAGTTTGGGTACCAAAGTGTAATTGATAAATTTGTAGGGGGAGCTTTGGGAATGGATCTTTAAAGAGAATTGCAAAATTGATCCCAAAGGCTCAAAGAGATGAGGATTCGCAACGGTAAAGGTAAAACTCCGTACTCACGGAAACATTGGTACCGTTTCCTCTAAATTGCCAAAATGTGCATATTTTTTAAATTTTGGTATCTTTATAGCACATATGTAATTGGTATCTCATTTTGATTTTGTTTTTAATATTTACTTCTCCACTTTTTGATAATGTCAAAGGGGGAGAAATCATTAGAAATGAGATTAAAACTTGTTTAACCCTCACCCTTGGTTTAAGGGGGAGTAAATGTACTAATGTGTTTGTCAAGTTGTTATAGAGCTATATTCAAGACAATCACACATTGAGGGGAGCTTATGTTGAGGGGGAGCAAAATTGTCAAATTTGGACTCCAAGAAGCTCACAAGTATCAACAAGTTTTAAGGGGTTGCCATCATCAAAAAGGGGAGATTGTTGGCGACTTGATCGCATAAAAGGATTTTGATGACGTCAACGTGAATGAAGACTTCGACGTGCAAACACGAAGCAATACAAAAAGTGTCGAAGCATATGTGGTGAAGAGCGAGAATGTGAAGACTTGCGCATAATGGAAGAAATCATGTGAAGTCTTAGCTTAGTGTTCTAATTGTAAGTGAGTTTACTCAAGTGATCTAAAGCTCTTAGGAATCATACATTTTGCATCACTTGCATTTAAAATGGCTTAGAATGCTAAAAGAATCATTTGCATTTTATTTGCACCAAAATGAACTTCATGCACAAGTACATCGGTAAATGATCTTCTAAAAACTAGAAAACGGTTGAATTAAACTTCAAATGATATACTGTTAGATATATATGTGTCTCCAGTTTGCTACGGTTCAAACGGAACACAATTCCGATGCATAGAACTTTTGCTAGAGCCATTTTAGTACAACATGCTCATATGTACGTTTTCTGCATACATGTCACATTAGAAAATTTCCATAAAATTCCTATTAATGTTTTTGGAGCTGAATTTTTTACAGAAGCTAGATCTATGTGTCTAGTTTATGTAGAAATTTACGGATCATGATTTGGAATTTTCTAGAGAAAGTTATGGCCAAAATACCGAGTGCCGTCAGTCTTGACTGATCATCAGAACAGGCATACCGGTCTCAAAACCGGCATACCGGTCCCAAAACCGGCATACCGGTCTCTGTAACCGGCATACCGGTTCCAGAGGTGCCAACGGTCATATTTTGAGCCGTTAGACCGGCATACCGGTCCCATACCGGTTCCAGAACCCTATAACGGCTATAAACGGCTAGTTTTGTGCAAAATCTATAAATTCATCATTTCCCTCACTTCTAACACACCTCTTACACATATTCATCATATAATCATGTCAAAACATTATTGAGAGTTTATATCCATCTTCAAATCATTTTACACTCTCTACATTTGAAAAAGCTCATATTTCATCTTCATATTCATATTAGTGAGCTTTGATCATTTGGGTAACCAACTCACACAATCTTCTTTATCATTGTGAGTGCCCAAGTGTGTTTACAAATTTCTTTATCAAAAACACTTGCGGTTTGTGAAATCCCATAGTTTGGGTAAGTTGTAAAGGTTGTGAGTGCACCTACGAACAAAACTCAAAGTTGTAAAGGTTGTGAGTACGCCTACGAACAAAACTCAAAGTTGTAAAAGGTTTGGAGTGCACCTTTGCGGAAAACTCTTGGTTACGAGTGAGCCACGACAAAACTCGGATTTTAGTGGAAATCTTCAAGCGAGGCTTGGGGGAGTGGACGTATGCACGTTTGGCCGAACCACTATAAATCGTGGTGTCGTATTTCTCTTTCCCTTAACTTTTACTTATTTGCAAGTTTTATTTACATTTATATTATTGATTAGAAACTTGCATATAGGCTATTAATTGGAATAGAGAAAATTGCCTAAAACTCCCATTTGGTAATAAGAGCTTAAAATCGGCAAAGATTTTATAATTCCGCATTTATAGCGATAACCCAATTCACCCCCCTCTTGGGTATAGAGATTTCTTGTCGCTATTGCTTGTAGGTACTTTCACTCCGAAGTTTTAAAACTATAAAGGCCGATGTCTCCGCAGTGTTCACATAATACGATAAAAATATCTGAATTATCCATCAAGACATGATATGTCTTTAAAATATCTGAATTATCCAACCTATACACACATTTAAATTAAGGATTTGGATGTCAAATTTTATTATTAACATGTTTAAACATCAACCTGATTACATTTTAAAGACATATCATTTTTTTTTTTTGACAAAACACAATATTTTAAATTGTAAACTTATTTATTTTAATTATTATTTTATTAAAATGAGTGATCTTACATTCTTTAATTGACAAAACTAGCGAATTTTTTTTTATCATTTGCTAAAATGAGAAAAAATATTTGAGTTTTTATCAAAATGGTCATTTTCTCCGAAATAATCTTTGGAAAATCTAAATTCTCCGAAGTCTACACCGAACTTCATTTTTTTATTTAAAATTTCGAATATCCAAAGTAATTTGGAGATCTGAAGTAATAATTTTGGATCTCCGAAGTTTTAAAACTATAAAGGCCGATGTCTCCGCAGTGTTCACATAATACGATAAAAATATCTGAATTATCCATCAAGACATGATATGTCTTTAAAATATCTGAATTATCCAACCTATACACACATTTAATATTAAGGATTTGGATGTCAAATTTTATTATTAACATGTTTAAACATCAACCTGATTACATTTTAAAGACATATCATTTTTTTTTTACAAAACACAATATTTTAAATTGTAAACTTATTTATTTTAATTATTATTTTATTAAAATGAGTGATCTTACATTCTTTAATTGACAAAACTAGCGAATTTTTTTTTATCATTTGCTAAAATGAGACAAAATATTTGAGTTTTTATCAAAATGGTCATTTTCTCCGAAATAATCTTTGGAAAATCTAAATTCTCCGAAGTCTACACCGAACTTCATTTTTTTATTTAAAATTTCGAATATCCAAAGTAATTTGGAGATCTGAAGTAATAATTTTGGATCTCCGAAGTTTTAAAACTATAAAGGCCGATGTCTCTGCAGTGTTCACATAATACGATAAAAATATCTGAATTATCCATCAAGACATAAAAAATCTGAACTTTTCTCATAAGTTACTTAAGAATATGAAGTTTTCTCTGAACTTTCACCGAAATCCGAACTTGTCTTTAAAGTTATGGCTGACGTTGTTCCTTATTACTTCCCATACAATGAGTATTTCAATCGATACCAGAATATATGGATTGCACGGCCTATTGTTGGGAATATACAGTAGATATAGAAGATATTATATGATATGAACAGATCGATCTACTGTGCGAGATGAGATGAGACAACATTTATATTTTAAAGGCCCAGTGTATGCTCGATTATGACGGATGTTCATCAATAATATCGATCCGAAAATGATTCAGAAGCACCTTTTTCAGTTTTCATACTTGGTAGTTCGGGATGAGGTTGGATATTACCTTTGACTTGATATGTGAGGTATTGGGATGTCCGGTTGTGGAGGGTATGCACTTTGGGATCCATGATGGTGAGCAATATAAAGCATGGCTTGATCAAAGAGCTACTATGGGTATGATATTGAGACCGAGGCTTACAAAGAGTGAATATGCCTCGTTTTATGATGGCAGATTGCACGTTTTGAGGCGGAGGCACATCAAACTAGGCATTTGGCTTATAGATGATATCATTTAGTTGATCATCGTGTCGTGTATCGGTCACCAGGATAATGTCAATATTTTAGACATCGTTTTGCTAGACTGCATATTATAGGTCATATTTTATATTATACATATTAATTTATTTTTATATTTTACATTATATACAAATCTTAAAAATATATTTTCCCTTGTAGGGCCACATGGTGGACATATGAGCTCTTATTATAGTAGGACGGGCATAGTAGGACAGACATTCCCCATGGTATGGTCATCTCCCGACTCATGCAGTATTTTTAGCTGAATTTGGATGACGAGCTGGTCTCTTTTGAGCATCCAATTGTCATTAAGCAATGATTCATGCGACGGAGGATGCGATAGATAAGCCTCTATTGGCAGATGATGTTTTCATGGCATGTATCGAAAAATGATATATATAATTTATGAAAAAATTAGTAGTGATTCAAGTATTTAATTTTTTTTATTTATCTGTTTGGTAGGTCGTGGTGCTACGCAGAATCAGCCGCCACAGATTTATCATGTTCCTGGTGATCTACCAGAAGACTTCGATGGCGCTAACCCATCTTACGTTTCTCATCCTCCAGGTCATCCATTAGTCACTTTATTACATGATCACGTATTTGAGATAGATGAGGGACAAATAATGATGAAAGATCGACAGAAGAGCATGAATGATCGACAAAAAGAAATGGATGATAGGCATAAAAGAATAGAACGGTTATTACATGAGGCGTTAGATTTTCTGAGAAGGATGTCAGCTAAGAGAGATATTAGGTCTGATGATGTATTGGCTGACATTGATTTCGATACGTAATTTTTTTCATTTTGATATACAGTTAACTATTTTGCTATACACTTAACTGTTATATATATTTTGTTACATATAAGTCGCAAAAGAAAAAAAATTAGAATTTAGACAAATTAGTCCATAAAAAATAAAATTTATTTTATTAATATATATATATATAATAAATATTTAAAAAATAAATAATTTCCGAGATTCGAAGTTATGACTTCGGATATCCGAAGATAACTTTGAGCCAAATTATTTCGGATATCCGAAGTTATCCGAAATTTTAAATAATAAAAAAATTCGATGTAGACTTAAGATATTTGAGAGAAAATTATAATTTTTGATAAAATCCAAATATTATAGCTTAACTTTAGCAAATGACGACGTTTCAGTAACTTACTAACTCACAAATTTGACTGATTTCACCATGATATGCTATGCAATAGATATGGAAAGAGTATCCAAAGCTTCTGTGAAACAAAAAAGTACAGTCTACTGACCGAAAAGGAAATAAAGTAATTAATTAATCGTTAAAAAGACAAAGAAAGCTCATACGGAGAATTTCCAATAATGCAAGAACTCACTTGAAAGTTAAAATAAATAAACAAACAAACGGCCCATATTCGCTCTCCAGGTCCTGGCTGTCTCTTCTTCTTTTATATTCCTAATCTCCACTTCCCCTTCAATTCTCCTCTGCCTCTCTCTCTCTCTCTCTTCCAACATCGTCAGCTTTTTTTGCTCTCTCTCTCTCTCTAAAATCTTTAAAAATATGTTGTTGGGCAAGAGACCACGTCCTTCGATGAAGAGAACAACAAGCTTGAGTGAAATCATCTTTGATCTGGGTGATTCTTCACCTTCACATCAGCCGGATTACGTCGCCGGCGCAGGTGGATTCGGGATGGATCAACGGTTATTGTCATCCGTGGTGTCACCTAAAAATAATGACAATCTTGATCATAGGAGACATAATTCAGCTGATTTTCTTGAGACCCCCCACTTCTTGAAATCATGTGGTCTCTGCAAACGTAGGCTCGTGCCTGGCCGTGACATATACATGTATAGGTATATATTATTTAATTAATTAATATTCGACCAACATAAAAGTACGTTTTTTAGTTTTTAATTTCACAATCAGTGCTTTGTTAATTGATGTGCTAATAAATTTGTCACCTCTTTTTTTGAAATATTGCAAGGGGTGATAGTGCATTTTGTAGCCTGGAATGCAGGCAGCAACAAATGAATCAAGATGAGAGAAAAGACAAGTGTTCGTTTGCTTCATCAAAGAAACAAGCTGTTGCTGGTGCCGGATCCCAAGTCTCCTCTAAAGGAGAAACTGTGTCAGCTGTGCCTGTGTAGATCAATCAATTTGGTAGCCATATTATGCAAAGATTAAGGGAAGTTTTGGTGCTGCTGTACTTGTTGTTGTTGTTGTTATTATTATTATTGATATATAATATAGCTTATGTGGATCTTACTGAGGAGCACATATAATATAAATTAATTTTGAATTAAGAATTGCAGATTCAGTAGGGCTGATTGGTTTTTTGTCATCAGTGATTATTAATGGTAGTTGATTCATTGAAGTTGGGAAGATTAGGTGTTGGTTTTGGTTGAAGTTGCAGTTGCAGTTGGAGTCTGATATATTATGGTATTGATTTTTAAAGAGATTCCCGTCGTTTTCTGATGCCCTGCCACCACCTATTGCCTTTTCTCTCGTTGCATGAAACGCCCACCACATGAATCATAGAAGATATATATTTTACTGAGACTTTGGGTGAAAAAAAAATTTAAGTACTTTAAAAAAATTTAAATTAATATGATTTCCAATCTGAATAATTTAAAGGATGAGTGATATATAATTTTTTATTATTAAATTTAATCGTAAATAAATTGAGTCTTAGTATCTCTTAAATTTATAATTAAATCAAAATAATGGTATATTTATATCATATTGATGTTTTATTAAATTGGGAATGGGAGATGGTGAGGCATTTTTAACTTACTATATTGATTGATATGCGGGACCATAACATTTTGTCTCGTGGGCCCAGTAAATTGACTCCACAAGATTTTAACTCTGTTGCGTGGGGTCACTCTTTTTTTTTTTTTAAAGAAAAAAAA
The DNA here is from genome assembly GCA_019454045.1 of Zanthoxylum bungeanum. NCBI lineage: Eukaryota > Viridiplantae > Streptophyta > Magnoliopsida > Sapindales > Rutaceae > Zanthoxylum > Zanthoxylum bungeanum. The sequence goes on from SKCR01031830.1 coordinate 228,635, forward strand.
AAGAAAATTGATCGAAACTGAAATAAAATAAAGACTAAAATTATTAAAATATAAATATTCTGTGATTAAAAATAATTTTAATTACAAAATATAAATACTCCCCTTCTTTTAAATCCTCACCAATGAGGAAGATGACCAACTTTCACTCTGTCCATCCTCAACTAGCTAGAATACCCTATCTTTTTGTTTGTTCACTTCACACTTTATTATTTCTTTTAATTATATATGTATATATATATTCTCTAATTGGTAATAAATTTCGTGATTCAAATAAATCCAGCAATTTATGTTTCATTATTATAATAATATGTTTTTGTCCTCACTTAAGTGAATCAAATCAAAACAGCTTCATTTTCGGTGTACAAAGTTTGGAAGACCAAGGCTATATGACTGATTCCTTTCAATAATAATACAAACGAGCCGCATTTCAATCATTTTGAGACATGAAAACAAGGATTTTTTTTGCCCTTTAGGAAGAAAATGGGCATATCACCGATTGAGAAAAAAATGATAGAAAAATAATTAAGATGATTCAACATATCTAATAAATATCTCTAAGTTTTATTGTGAGATGAATAAATGGTTTGTCATATGTTAAGTGAGATCAATAAAAATTTAAGTTGATATGAATATAAAACATAAAAAAAGAGACATAAATTTTACTGGTTTGTTTTATAAAATAACGATTTCTGATAGATACAACGACGTCAAAGAATCCATGTAAACGATCCTATATAATGAGAAATTTTGTTTGATTGGGTTGTTTTTATTATGTAGCTTCTCTTTGAGAAATATTTTATATATAACGTTAATCTTTCAGATATATTCCTTTTGAAATTATTAGCATAGACTTGACATTAAATTCTTTCTTCCTTTTAAAGATAAATCAATATTCAACTTAATATTCGGCCTTGCATTTTGCATATGTAGCAGAAGAGCTTGTCTTGTATGATTTAATTAGTTGAAATTTCTGTGTCTAATAATGAAACAAATCTTGATATTATTCGATTTTGTAATAAGTATTTGGTTTACTATTATTTGCTTCACAAGAGATTCCGGTAGGGATGTTGGTAATAATTAGTGATAAATGTTAGACTTTAGGGGTGAGCAAAACAGGTTTCGGTTCCGGTTCCGCATGGAACCGGAACCTACCCAGAAAAATTCGGTTCCGCACTAAGTGGAACCGGAACCTACCCATTTAAACAGGGTACCCTATTATTCGGTTCCAATCTGGTTCCGGTCCGGTTCCGGTCCGGTTCCGAATTACCCTATTTTAAAATATTTTAATGAAAACTACATTCAGGTTGCAGTTAGTGAGGCAATTCAGGGACTGTTTACGGTGTGGTATGCGGCAGTTTGTGTGCTTGAGTATTGCGGCAGTTTGGACGAAGGGCAATTAACGTGAAGGGGCAGGGGCTGCTGGCGAAAAGACAATTAACGTGAAGAGGCAGAGGCTGGTTTGAGACAGTGGGCGTGAGCAGAGGCTTACAGTGAGGGAGTTTGTTCACTTTGTTGGACGTGTTTGAGGGGGCTGGTTTGAGGCAGTAGGCGTGAGCAGAGGCTTGCAGTGAGGGAGCTAGTGTTGCGTGTTTGAGGGGGGCTGGTGAAATGGGGCAGTGGGCGTGAAGTTGGTTAGGTGTGAGGCTTATGAGGGGCTGTTGAGATGGGGCAGTGGGCGTGAAGTTGGTTAGGCGTGAGGCTTATGAGGGGCTGCTGAGATGGGGCAGTGAATGTAACTAATCAGCATAAATAATGTGGTCAAGTTGATGTGAAACCGGTTCCATGGTCCGGTTCCGGTTCCGATCATTTTGGAACCGGAACCTACCCGGATAAAATCGGTTCCTTCATTTTTGAACCGGAACCTACCCGATTACAACCGGTTCCGGTTCCAAACCCGGAAAACCGGTCCGGTTCCAACCGGTTCCGGGTAGACCCGGAACCGTTGCTCACCCCTATTAGACTTCATATCTCATATAGGAAGAGCATTGAGAGTAGATTGAGTTTATAAGGCTTCTTACACTTAATAGTTTAAATTAGTGTTTAAATGATATGGAGGGAGAATTGTTGGAGGGAAACATAAATATTTGATATATATTATTTAAAGTCAAATATGGGCACTTAAGGTAATTTAATTAATTTTTGGATTTTATATTTGACAGTTTTTGGTTTAAATTAAAATTGATCCTTGCTAGCAGTTGTGTTTTAATCAAATAATATGACTTTAGGGTTCTATATATATGTGTGTGTTTCCACTGTTGAATTATATATTTTTGTTTAATCTTGAAGGAATTGTCATTGATCCAATAGTAACATAATGAAGGCATAATTCATTTAAGGATAATGAATAAAACCTTCTTCAATTTATTGGTTCTGATTTCTAACAAAGGAATTGTCACCAAATGGCACCTTCAATTCTGCTCAGAATCAGGAAACAATTATCATAATAATTCCCAAAACTACATAATTCCCAAAACTACTTGTAGAAAATACTTTTGTTTCAAGTTACTGAAAATACTTTTGTTTCAAGTTACTTCCATTTCTTTCTTGCTTCCATATATATATATATAATATATATATATATAATATATATATGTATATATATATATATATATGTATATATATATATATGTTACATCATTAATTTTAAACTCACACCCACTTATTTCGAATTAGAACCGAACCGGCCGGTTCTCGGTTCCACGAGTGTGGAACCGGAACCGGACTGGTTAATTCTGGTTCGGTTTCGGTTCCGATTCCGGTTCCGGTTCCATTCAATTTTTTTTTTCCTTTTTTTAAAATAAAAAATTTAGATTGAAAAATTAATTTAAAATTATGAATTTGAATTTATATAATAAACTTACATTAAATGACCTCTATTAATATATTTTTAGAATATTTTTTTGATACCTAAAATACCCATAAAATTAGACGTTTTATTAATGTTATTAATGGTAATTTGAGAAATCCCCAATTTTTTTTTATTTAATAATGTTGGGGCAGGGAGCCGTTGGGCTGTCCCCAACGGCTAGTAGCCGTTCAGGATGGGTTGGAATCCTACGGTTCCAACCCGGTTCCAACCGGAACCAAACTGTTCCGGTGGAACCGTAGGAACTGATGAAACCGTTCGATTCCAGTGATTTTTACTGGTTCGGTTGTGGTAAAAACCCTAACCAAATTGATAAAATTCGATTCCGGTTCCGATTCGATTAGAGTTCGGAACCAGAACTTTGGCCGGGTCTATACTCACTTGCCTAGGTGGGCATGTGTATTCATCCTAACCCTAATTAACTCTCAATCTAATCAACCCATTTAATTATTGTGTTTATTTTGCCATCAATTATTTTTATAAAAAAAAATTGTTTTTTTTTTTAAATAGTTGAGACTGTTGAGTCATTTTTATTGGGTCTGCCAACTCATGGCCAACCAATGGTGAGCCTGATTTGCCACCTCAGTGGCTGGTGTCATAGTGCATTAAAAAAATATATTAATAATTGCTATCTATCGTCAATAGCCCGATTGATATTATCATAAAGTATTATAGTTTGTTAATTTGTTTCTATAATTTTGTTACTACTTGGTAGGGGATGACAATAGGTTGTGATGGGCTTTTCGGATCTGTCCGGAATTCATGTTGATTTTTAATTGAGGCGAAATATCATTTTGAATTTCTGATAAATGGTTCAGAATCTTGAATTTCGATTCGAGTTATTTAGGTAAAAGTTTGGGATTTGAGATAATTTTTTGTTTTGCATCACATCCGAAATTTTTAATTAAGATGAAAAATTATCTCAAATCTCATATCGAACGGTTTGTAATCTCCAATCCTAAACATTATTCCAAATTTTATGCCATCCCTATAATTTAGGAAATTTTCTAACCATTATGATGAACTTGGATTCAATATTAATTGGGTTTTTTTTTTAATAAATTATGATCTAGTATTTATTGGATAATAATTTAAATATAACTTAATCACAACTATATATTACTATTAAAACATGACTAGCATAAAAATATGAAAAATTTAGCACAACTCGGCTTATAATCTAAATTCCAATCTGATTCTATATTAGTAATTATCTAATACTATATATAAAAGTTGAGGAATTTAAAGCTCCCACATTCATCTTCATCATATGAGCTTTGAACTCTTCCCCTTAATTTGAGATGGAAACTAATGATATCAAATGATCTTCAATTGCTTGTTGGTTAAATTATTTATTGGTGTTATAATGACTTTTTTAAAATTATTTATTATTTTATTTATTTACCAATGTTATAATATCTTATTAATAACATTGCGTCTACTCTTCTTCTAAGATAACGTTTTTCATTGTAATTTTCGTATGTTATTTACTGACATTATAACATTTTTTTTCCTTTTCTCTTCCTTTTCAATTTCTTTTATTTCCTCTTTGATTCGGTAATAATAATGTTACGGACAGCTTTTCTAAGTTTTAAGATTCTTCGTAGACTTGCCTCTTTTGTCAAACGGCGATGATGATCTTTTGGTTTTTTCTTTCTCTCTCATCATTCTTCTTGCCTTTGTTTTTGGGGTCCATTGTGATTTCTAGGGTTTGTGAGTTGGAAAGCATCTAGGGTTTTGGGTTTCGACCAGCACCCAATACCGATGGTCAGCTCTCTGCCACTCATTCTTCACATAGATGGCTTAAAGGTGAATACTCAGCAGCCACTATTAACTATTAATTTTTTCAATTGTACTGTTTGTTATGATATTGCTGTTGTGATTCACCGATCACTCTAAAGTGTGTTTGAGAAAAAACCGAATTGAATTTATATTACTACAAGAATAGATTTATAAGTTTTTACAAAAAACTTAAACAAAACATCACACACTCTCAAGCTCTCTACTTGAAGCTTATTACTCACTCATTTGGGGTGGTTATGAATGATCTGGGGGCTCTAATTTATAGTGTCAAAACCGTGTGCTACAGTACCACACGGTTTTGGCACTTGTTGGCAGCAAGCTGGCGGCACATTACCATCTCCATCAAACTTTCGGTGGTTTTGGATCTTGTTGCATGGTGCATGCAGCTGGCTTGGAGGTTGGCAGTAGCTGGCTTCTACAATAGCAGCTGGACTCTACAATTCTCCCCCTCCAGCTGCATCTCAAGCAATCATCATCTGACAGCTATTCTGGTTATGTCTCTGCACAACTCTAGCTTGTCCAGATCACTGTTCCTTTGTTGACATGTCAGCTGTGTCTCTGCACAGCTCACTTCACTGCATCTCTGTACAGTATTCTTCTGTTATGTCTCTGCATAGTACAAGTCATTGTGTCTCTGCACAATAATCTTTTGTTATGTCTCTGCACAGTTTTACTGCCATGTTCCTTCACCCATTTATTCCTCAGTGCCTTCTTGCCTTTTGGGAAACTCTCTGGCTCCCCCTCATCAGTAAGCAGAATATATTCGGATCCCGGATATCTGGTTGATGGAATTCTGCTTCGCTCAGATCTTCTTGTTTGAGGTCCACTGGTTTCAGGAGGTCTATCATCATCCATCTCTGTGAATGATCTTGTAGCTTCCAGTGGAGTGGGTTGCGGCTCCCCCTACTCAACACTCTCTTCTGTAATCTCTGATGGAACAAGCTGTGTCTCCCCCTGCTCAACATCCTCATTTGCCTCCTCTGGTTCTGCTTCTGGAATTTCCTTGTGCACCATATCTGTGGCTAATTGTGCTGGTGCTGGGTCTGGATTTCTGTCGGCACTAGAATTGGAAGACATTCTGGGCATTTTAATGTCCTCAATTGTCCGGTCTTCAAGAAACTTTACTTCCTGGCTTCTGATGACCATCTTCACTTTCGGATCTCATAGTCTGTATCCAAATTCTTTATCTCCATGGCCTAGGAATATACATGGAGTTGTCCTTGCATCGAGCTTCTTCCCGAGTTCCTTGGATACATATACAACGGCTAAACAACCAAATACTCTAGGGTGAGTGTAGGAGAGATTCTTACCAGACCACACTTTCTCTGGAATATCTATGTTCAACGGTTCAGATGGTGATCTGTTGATCAGGTAACAGGCAGCACAAACAGCTTATCCCCAGAATAGCTTTGGCAGCTTAGCCAACTGATCATTCCTCTGACTTTCTCCATAATGGTGCAGTTCATTCTCGCAGCGACACCATTATGTTGTGGTGTGTATGGAACAGTTCTCTCATGTCGAATCCCGTGTCTCCAGCAGTAGGCTTCAAACTCTCTGGAACTGTACTCGCCTCCATCGTCTGTGCGAAGACATTTCAGCTTCTTCCCTGTTTCATGCTCTACTGTGGCGTGGAACAGCTTGAACTGATCTAGGACCTTATCCTTCGTCTTGAGGAAATACACCCAGATTTTCCGAGAAGCATCATCAGTGAAAGTCAGAAAATACTTGTTACCGCCCAATGAATCAACCTCCAAGGGACCACAAACATCAGAGTGCACCAGACTGAGCAACTCTGATCTTCTCTCTGAAGAGAAATCAAATGAGACTCTGCGTTGCTTACCAATCAGGTAGTGGTTGCAAGGACTTCGTGCAGCATCTTTGGTAAGCTCCTTCTTGTTCAGGGTAGACAACCCTCTCCCACTCATGTGTCCGAGTCTCCAGTTCCACAGATTTTGAGAAGCCTATTTTTCAGCTACATTGAGGCTGTCTGCACAAATCTTCACATGAGTCTTGTATAGTGCGCCGCTAGCATGTCCTCGGGCGACAACCATAACACCTTTCGTCATTCTCCATGTGCCATTTCTGAAGTGATTGTCATAACCCTGCTTGTCAAGAGCTATCCCCGAGAGTACATTCAGCCGAAGTTCTGGAACATGCTGGACATCCTTCAAGGTCAATGTACACCCGACATTTGTCCACAACTGAATATCACATATTCCTACTATCCCAGAGGAACTGATATTTCCCATCTTCACTGCTCCAAAGTCTCTTACTTTGTATGTTGTGAAGAAATCATGTGAGGAGTGACGTGGTAGGATGCTGCAGTATCTACCACCCACTCAACATCTTGGGTTGCGTTGTGAAGACATGTCTCTTTCTGTATGGAGCATATTGATACATCTGTTTGGACAACGACCAGTGTCTCTCCTTCGTCATTCTTTGGATGGTAATTGCCTTCTATCTGCTCTCGTTGCAGTTTTCGGCAATTCTTCTTTAGGTGGCCTACAATGCCACAATGGTAGCACTTATAGGTAGGCTTCCTTCCATCTGAGGATCTACCCCTGGTTGTGCTTCTGCCTCTCTCTCCGTCTCTTCATTGATGTCTTCCTCGAGTCTCTGTGACGAAGACTTCTGTCTGTTCTGAGCCAACATCTTTTCTCATGGACTCCTCATTCGACAAGGCATCTTTTACCATAGGCATGGTAACTTTACCTCCTGGAGCAGAATTGCTGAGAGTAACCACCAATGTCTCCCAGCTATCAGGTTGGAACTGAGTAGTAAGAGGGCTTGTACTTCATCTCCCAGCTGCATATCTACTGCAGACAACTAATTCACCAGGCTCTGGAACTCGTTGGTGTGTTCCACAACGGAAGTTCCACTCCGAAGCTTCAGGTTCACCAAACGCCTCATTAACATGGCTTTATTCCGAGCTGTCTTGGCCTGGAACATGTCTTCCAGCTTTATTCACATCCTGTAAGCATCTGAATCCTGTGCTACGTGGTGGAAGACACTGTGACCGATCCATTGCCTAATCTGACCCAAAGTTCTGTTGTTGAGTTTATTCCAGTCATACTCCTTAACAGACTTTGGTTTCACTCCCTTCAACTCGATGACATCAAATAAATCTTTGCAATGCAAGAAATCTATCATCCGAGGTCTCCAGAGGGAGTAATTAGTTGCAGCCAGTTTAATCATTGCACCAGAATGAGAATCTTCCATTTTCATTTTAAGTTTTAAAGTTATAAAATGAAAATAGGTCAAAATCGAGGTTGAATTTCACAAATCAGAGGTCACCATTGTGTCCGGAACGGTCGAAAATGGTGGAATAGATAGTTCGTTGGTCTAAATCTGACACATGTGCTGATTTGTAAATTTCTAAAAGTTCTGGGGTAAAATCGTAAATTTCAAAACTTCAGGGGGCTAAATAAAATTTACCAGGCTGCTGACATGGCAGTGTGTGACCGGTTGCTGACGTGGCTGACATGTGGTGCTGACGTGGCAGACTCCTTGCTGACGTGGCACTAACGTGTCTGATGACGTGTCGCTGACGTGGCGGAAACGTGGCGCTGGCGTGGCAAACTCCTTGCTGTCGTGGCGTTGACGTGTTAGAGACTCCTTGCTCGTCTCGACGTGAACTAACTGATGGTATGCTCAAAGTTGATTTTTGACAACTTTGCCGGAACCCGAATTTTCCGAACCGAGCTCCGTTCTTCGGTTTTTCGACCCCAAAGAAGAACCAAAGCTACTGATACCACTTGTTGTGATTCACCGATCACTTTAGAGTGTGTTTGAGGAAAAACCGAATTGAATTTCTATTACTACAAGAATAGATTTACAAGTTTTTACAAAAACTTAAACAAAACCTCACACACTCTCAAGCTCTCTACTTGAAGCTTATTACTCACTCATTTGGGGTGCTAATGAATGATCTGAGGGCTCTAATTTATAGTGCCAAAACCGTGTGCTACAGTGCCACACGATTTTGGCACTTGTTGGCAGCAAGCTGGCGACACATTACCATCTCCATCAAACTTTCAGTGGTTTTGGATCTTGTTGCATGGTGCATGCAGCTGGCTTGGAGGTTGGCAGTAGCTGGCTTCTACAATAGCAGCTGGACTCCACAATTGCTTGATTCAACGAGCTTCAAGATAAAAAAAAAAAAAAAAAAATGATTAGTAGGGTGATTTTACTTTTGATTCACTATTTGAGAGCTTGGTGAATGAGCTTCTGCCAACTATTCCAACAGAAGAAGCAGATTCAGTTGATGGGCATGGTAATGTTGGACTAGTTGAATTAGTTGTTTTTCTATTGATAAATTAATTGATTGTTTAATATGGTTTATATATTAATGTCTTGACTAAAATGAATAACTTTTCACATTTTAATTATTAATGAGCAACTTATAAATGATCCAACATAATTTTCCTATTTCCTATTCTTTCACAGTTGCAAGCAATTAATAATGTAATTGAACTCCATTTTTGCATTCTTAACTAAGATCTCTAGATTTTCACATTCCAATCTTTCACATTTGTAGGCAACAAATGTTTGACTTAAAAATAATTATTAATGCAGGATTATAAAAAAGTTCAATGGAGATGCATGCTTCATAATATATAATTATATTTTATGTACATAATTATTTTGTTCGGAAAAATTGGATAGTAAGAGAAAATATCATATTTTCATTTAAATTTTTTTTTTCTTATAATTCAATTATTGTCTTTGCTTCATGGTTTTGAAGATCGGAACTTGGGTTTCAGCTTTGGCCCAAAAAATATTTTGTTCCTGAATATTCTTTTATGCCTCGGTTATTTAGTTATTTGGTTGCTTTTGAAAAAACTCCTACATTGGCCAAAAAAAGAAAAAAAAAAAAAAACTGACCATGTTATATTATTTCAACAATTGGATAATTTCGTTAATTGATTTTAATATTATTTTTAGTTTATAAGGTAATATTAATAGAATAAGAACAGTTGCGTATCCAGAAATTTCAGTCAGCGGGGCTAAATTTTTTTCTTACTAAAATAATATACAATGAATTCATAGATGTTTTTTGAAATTACAAGATGATCTCTATATTTTTGAAAATTATGAAATAGCCTCTAATTTCTAAACTTATAAATTAACTCAAAATTTTCAAAATTATATTTTTATCAATAATTTCTAAAAATACCAATTTACCCTAAAAATTTAAGTAAAAATTTATTTTCAAAATTATGTATATTAAGTTTGTGTAGTATATTATATACTAAAACCAAACCTAAGTATAAACATAATTATTTTTATTTTTATTTAAATGTAATGAAATCTCTATTCTTTTGCAAATGGAAAAGCACATAAATGAGTGGATTTAAAATGAAAAATAGTCAATTATCTATACACATATAAATTAAATATAATTATTTTAGATATGTTTAAGAAATAAGATTAATGCAAAAGTGTATTAGAATTTTTTTAACTAACTTGAGCTTGGGCCTACATATTATATTAAAAAAATACAACTCAAAAAATTAATAATTAATGTATTTATGAGTATTGTTTAATTATTTATATTTTCTAATATATATATATATATATATATATATATATATATATATATATATATATAATTTTTTTAAAAAAAAACAGTGGGTCCAGTGGGGCAACTGCCCCTCACACTGTGGCTCCGCCACTGAATAAGAATTACAACCACAAATCATATATTAAGAATTAAAATAAACTTGTGCATCATACGAGTTCAAAACTAGTTAAAATGAATTATCCGACTAATATGCCTCAGAATCTCATTTTTATGTATAACCTAATAATGGTCTCTTTTGTTTGTCTTTCACAATAACTTGTTCTTCTTGTTAGTTCAAAACAAGAATTAAAGCTTGTTTTCGTAATTAGCAATGGTCCTGATTTCTCAACATTTTTCTTTTATGAAAATATAATAAACTATGTGTGAATTTTGGTATCAATGATATTTGGCATGCAGTATGCTAAATCAATGATATGTTGGGGATATGACCCACGAAAGCTTTTTGATGGCTTTTCCCGATTTTAAAGAGCCTTTTTTTTTTTTTTTGGGTCGATTCCCCACTTCACAACTTGAGAAGGGACCATTAAAACAAAATGCATAAATTCTTTACCAACTTGGATTTGGCTGTTGAAGAAAGAACATTAAATTGTTAAATCTAATATTAAAGATTTCACCCCAAATTATATTTGGTGTCACCAAAATTATACATTAAATGATTATATTTGTTGGTTCAAATTTTCATTTTTCATGCTATGTATAATATAATTATTGGTCGAATAAAATTCCTACAGGTTTAAATGATACTTGTAAATAATATGGAACACGTTTATCAACAATCAGAGTGGCGCAGCGGAAGCGTGGTGGGCCCATAACCCACAGGTCCCAGGATCGAAACCTGGCTCTGATAGAGTGGCTTCTGAAAGTAATTTTTATTTTGTTCATTTCTATGAACGCTAGTTTGGTTAGTTTCGTTTTAGTCCTCACCGTATTTTAGGGGCAGTCCGCAGTTGTATACTGTATTGTCTCCAAAATTACACGTCTTTGTTTTTTCATTCAGCCCGTTTTAATTTATTATTATTTACTTAAATTTGTTGGTTACTTCTTTTTAGATCCACAAGAATTTGTATTTTATACTTGGTTTTTTGCTTTCTAATCATTTTGTGGAAGTGTTCAAATTTTTTTTTTTAAAAAAAAAAAAGGATGAAATGCATCCACAAATTACAAGGAAAAACTTTCTTCCAAAAATCACATCTATGATCTATTAAGGTAAGTCTAGCTATCCTGTTTGCAGTTGAGTTACAAAATATTGGTTTAAATTGAATCACAATTTGATCATAAGTAGCAATTATTTCTTGAATATCACTAATCACCCAATTAATTTCTTTAACACTAGATATATTTCACCCTGTTTTGTGCAGGTTCATAGAGGATTTATGAAACTTCACCTGGTAGAAAATGGAATCATGATTGAAATATTCATGAGTGTGGTCGCGTCGCTTTCTTATATAGAAGAAGACAGCTATAAGATGGGTCTTGAGGCAATCAGGTAGCTAGCTAGCTAGGGTAAATAATTATCATTAGGTAGGTATGAATATGATATGAGCTGTGCTGTGCAGGAGCATGGCCGATAGCTAAGGGAAAATGTTTTTGAATATTAGGGTTAAAGACAACAAAAAAAATAAATTGGGTATTAGGGTTGGTAATGGTAGTAGTTTCCTCAAACAATAATATTGGGTCGGGGTCCCATAAATCTTTCATGTAGTTTTGTTTATAAAATTTGTGGCTCTTGTATTTTGCATGCATGGAGATTTAATTGGAGAGTGTTGGGATTTGTATGCCCGACAAGCAAATATGTTCGAAACATGATTGATTAATAAATTTGTGATTCTATTTTATTCTATGTATGCATTTTGATTTACTTTATAAAATTCATGAAAATTCCGTGATTATTTATGTAGTTTTAAATTAAACATATATGTGTATGTAAAATGTTACATGCATATATGCATGGATAAAATTTAAAGAGTAATAATCAAATTTTGTCCATGACTATGATTTGAAGTTGAGAATCTTCAAATCCAAAGTCATAAATACAGTTCATTTCATTTATGAATGATATAGTTCTATCTAAACTATATTATGTAGAGACATAGAAATGAATGTGTTTTATATAATAAGATTATATTGGACAAGACCAGATAAAATTGAAAAGTTCTAATAATTTCCGTTAAATAAAGAACATCAATTTTATCATAATGATTGTCATATATGTGATGATTTTAATTCATTATATTTAGCAGACTCCTATATCATATTAATTTATTCTTTAATTTACTCGGTATGGTTTTGTATTTATTACATTTCGTAAACCTTGTATTTTGGGAATGAGTTGAATGAATAGTTGGGAATGCTAACCTGATATAATGAAATCCGTTCATAAGATTCTCTTGTTTGTTAGTTCAGGACCTGAACGATTAGCGCGCAAATTCATAAAAGTTATGAATTAATTGTTCACTTGAGAACTAATGGAAGTCAAGGATAAAGATGTAATTGGAGAGGTTAACGGATTTTTTATACCTAGCTCCTTTACGAATCTGTTAAGGAGGATCACTACATAGGTAATGACTATATCAATGGATGAATACTTTGAGTAATTAATTCTATATTCTGAGAGTGCAATTCTGGGTATTTAGTGGAGTTACTCCAGAATTAATAATTTTCGTTTGATTAATAAAAGAGTTTATAATTAATCGACGGAATTATTGGAGCTTAGAATTATAGGTCCATCGGTCCCATCGTCGTCTTCAATCACTGTTCGAACGATTATGATTACGAAGAAAAATAGTTGGGAACTATTTAAAATAATTATGAATTATTTTACATCTAATTATTCTATATAGCTCTTGTTTGGAAATTATGGCAAATGTTGTCTTAATATATATTTATTAATAGATAATGTATCTATTTATTAATTTATGAAAATTAATATTTAATTAATATGATTAATTAAATTTTAATTTAATGAGATAATATTTTCAAAAGTTGAAATTTTGAAAATTGTTTTTAATGAATTATCTTTGATAAGTTATGAGATAAATATTAAACAATTTTATTTTGATTTTTTGAAAATCAAAAATTAATAATATCCTTAAAAGATATGCTTGATTTTTTTTTTTTGAAAATTGAAAAAATAAAAAACGTAAGCAATTCTTAGAATTTGGATTTGATCAAAATTCATCCAAACATATAAAAATAAAAAACGTGAGCTATGAGAGTTTAGTTTTTGATCAAAAGTTGACATCCTTTTTTGATTTTAAAAAAAAAATAAGAGAGCAACAACAAAAAAAGGTGAAGGCTGCTGGAAAAATAAGAAAGCAAAATAGTTTTATTTTATTTTTCCTTAAGTTTGATTTTGAGAAAATCAAAAGGAAACAGCATTCAGGATTCGTCTCATGTACTGAGTACACGGATCCTTAATAAATTAGAGTATTCTTCGTAATTACTTTCACGCCCACACGTGTCGTTGGAGGTGAGGAGATAGACGAGGAAGATCGTGGTTCAAAGAATCAATTTACAAACAGATCCAGATTTACAGGTATATTTCTAACCTGAGTTCTAAATAATTTTATTATTAATATACTAGAAAATACGGATCCGGTTTTGATTGTTCATGTGTGGAAATTAAATTTTTTTGTTACCCAACACGATTTCCGCTGCGCATGAACTCTGAAAACCAACAAATGGTATCAGAGCGGTCGTATTTATTCTAGTATATTAATAAGAATGATTTATTGTAAATCATTTTAAAATGTATGTAAAAGAGTAGGCTATGCATTTTTATGAATTATCATGTGATGGTGAATGTATGGATATTAATCGTTAATTATATGATTGACATTGGGTTAGGATTTTAATTTTTTTTGCTTTATATATTGGATCTGTAAACCTAAAAATTAAATGGGTATTTTTTTTGTAATTGTTAATTATTTGTAAGCGTTGGAGATGAAGATTTAGCCAAATGACGGATGACGCAAAATATATTTTTTTCTAAATTTTTTTTGGTTACTGCACTGCAGCAGTGAGACTGCTGCAGTGCACTGCTGCAGTGCACTGCTGCAAGAACAGCAGCCTCATGCTGCACATATGGCTGCTGCACGAGCAGCAGTTTGCCGCACAGTGGCAATTTTAGATTTGCCCACTGTGCGGCAATGCTATAATTAAAAAAAAAAGTTTTTTTTTTTTTTTTTTTTTGTGAAAGTCACTTGGAAATATTATTATATTTTTTTCCAGATTTGAAATTAATGTAATTTTATTTTTATTTTGTTGTAATTTTAGAAATACCCAAATTGTCAACCCGGTTAATATCCAATTTATTTATTTGTGTGAATTATAAAATGTTTATCCTCATGCATATTTTAAATGACATATAAAATTAGCACAATGCCTACTCTTGCATTATAACATGCCATACATACATGTGCATTTTCATAAATTTATTTATGATTGTAAATAGTTTATAATTTGATTAAAAACTATTTTAGAATTTTATCGATTATCGATTAAATAAAATTTGTGAATTAATTTTAAATCGTTAAAATTTGTAATGTCACAAAATTTAGTTCTAAGTATTTATAGTAAATTGTTTATCATGAATAACTTAGATATTTCATAATGATTTAAGTTTTATTAGTAAAGCGGGTAATTTTATTATGAAACAATTATATTGGTAATTAAAGACCTTTAATATTGATTTCATGGTCTTTTTCCACTAAGTTTTCAAAACATTAGATGTTTTACATATTAAATCACTAAACTTAAAATATGAGTGTGAGCGGGTAGTTTATCAAAACATCATTTGGTCTCCACCGTTAGTGCAACATCGTGAAATCTAAGTGGGGCTTCGTGATGACTTTAGTTTCATCCTCCCTAAGGAAAGTGTGTTTGCTTAGGTTAATATCAAGGTTGTACTTCTTATGATAGGATTTATAAAATGTATTTCATAATTAACTTACTCTAAGGTGGTTATTATGAGTTAAATTTTTAGAATCCAAAATGGTGGGTTACACTCATATAAATATAGTTAAATGTGTTAATTATATTTAGACCAAAAATCGGTTATTAAAAATTTTTGAAAATATGAGATATTTTGAGTTAAATTTATTAATTGAGATTGTCTTTATTTTAATAAGGTGTTATGATCGACCCTAAGGCAAAATAATATGCTTATTAAATTTTCCGAGGCTATAGTAGTGGATATATATTTTAGTGTTTTGCATATGCATCATGCATCATGATTACTATGCCGAATTTATTTTGAATTTTATGCATGAAATAATTTAGAATATTTTTTTAATGATTTCAGAAATATGTCAAATCCAATCATATCAATGCTTGCTACTGAAAAATTAACTGGTGATAACTTTGCTAAGTGGAAGTATGACATGAATATAATACTTGTGCTGGATAACTTGAAGTTTGTCCTGATAGAGGAATGTCCTCCCAAACCTGCTGAGAATGCAAACAAAAACATTATAGATGTCTATGAGAATTGGGTTCGAGGAAATGACAAGACTCGTTGTTATTTACTTGCCACAATGACCAATGTGCTTAAAGCAAAGTTCGAAAAGACATAGACTGCTTATGAGATAATGGAGTCTCTACAGGGCATGTTTGGCGAACCCTCTGATCAAGCCAAACATGAAGTATTCAGGAAAGTCTTGAACTGCAAAATGGAAGCTGGAACCCGTGTTCGTGAACATGTGCTAATGATGATTAGTATGATTCATGAAGCTGAAATCAACGGTGCAACTATAGATGAAGGCATAAAAGTGGACTTAATTTTGGAAAGTCTTAGCCCACAATTTCTCCAGTTCAAAAGATATTACTTTATGAGTAACTTGAGTTATACTTTGACTCAATTACTTATCGAACTCACAACTTTTGAGTCTTTTTCTGTGGAGAACAAGGTAAAAGCAAATGTTGTTGAACCTTCTACCTCTAATTCTTCTTTAAAGAAGAGAAAGAGAAATAAGAATAAAGGTAAGAGTTCAGGAACTGAGAAAACAGCGGGAAGCAGCAGCAAAAGAAACAAGCCAACAATAATCAAGGTAAATCAGATTTACTTGTTACTGAATCTTGTTTAGTTGAAAATGATTTATCACCCTGGATAATTGATTCAGGAGCAACTAATCATATTTATTGTTTCTTACAGAAGCTTGATTCTTACACAAGACTTGCTGATGGGGACTTTACTTTGAGAGTTGGGAATGACGCTTTAGTTTCAGCATCAGCAGTTGGACAAATAAAACTTTATGTTGAGAACAATAAATTTTTATTTTTGAATAATGTTTATTTCGTACCGGGGTTTACTAGAAACCTCATTTCAGTTTCTCGACTTTATGAACAATGTTATTCAGTTTCTTTTGATAATAAATCAGTTGTTATTTCAAGAGATGGTTTGAATATTTGTTCTGGTTTTATTGAAAATTGGCTCTATGTAATAAGGCCCAATTTTAATTCATTATTGAATGCTGAAATGTTCAAAGTTGCATTGCCAAAAACAAAGAAACAAAAGATTTCTCACACTGATAACACATATCTGTGGCACCTAAGACTTGGTCATATAAATCTTGACAGGATAAATAGGCTTGTAAAGGATAGTCCTTTAAGAGAACTAAATGTTGGTACTCTACCAGTCTGTGAATCATGTCTTGAAGGTAAGATGACAAAGAGGCCTTTCTCTGCAAAAGGCAATAGGTACCAAGAACCACTGAAGCTTATACATTCAGATGTTTGTGGACCTATGTCTACACAAGCAAGAGGTGGCTATGAGTACTTCGTTACTTTTATGATTACTCTAGATATGGTTATGTTTACCTAATGAGACATAAGTCTGAAACTTTTGGAAAGTTTAAAGAATTCCAAATCGAAACGGAAAAACAATTAGGTAAATCAATCAAGTGTCCTTCGATCAGATCGAGGAGGTGAATACCTTGATAATGAATTCAAAGATCACCTATTAGAGTATGGGATTTTATCCCAACTAACTGCACCTGGTACACCTCAGTAAAATGGTGTGTAGCTGAGAGGAGGAATCGAACTTTACTCGACATGATTCGTTCCATGTTGAGTTATTCTTCACTTCCAAAAACGTTTTGGGGGTATGCTATACAAACAGCAACCTACATTTTGAATGTGTTTCCATCTAAGTCAGTACCTAGAACACCTTTAGAGTTATGGAGTGGCCACAAACCCAGTTTGAGTCACTTTCGTATATGGAGGTGCCCAGCATACGTGCTAATGGGTAAGACACCAAAGTTGGAAATGCGTTCTGAAGTTTGTTTCTTTGTAGGATATGCAAAAGGCACAATGGGAGGTGTGTGTTTTATAATCCTCGAGATAATAAGGTGTTTGTGTCGATAAATGCCACGTTTCTTGAGAATAATTATATGACAGACTTCAAACCTCAAAGCAAGATAGTCTTGGAGGAATTAAAATCTGATGAGATCAGTCAACAACTGCTAGGATTGTTGTTCCACAAAGCAAGGAGACCACATCTTCGAGTCAGAACATCTTACCACCTCGTCGTAGTGGGAGGATAGTACGACTACCTTCTCGATATAGACAAGATGGTGAAGCACAAGTTGCTATCACTGATGATGGAAAAGATGACTCATTAACATATAGATGTGCAATGGAAGATCATGACAAAGAGAAATGGCTTGAGGCTATGAAACTTGAGATGGAATCCATGTATTCCAACTCAGTCGGGAGCTTGTAGATCTACCTGAAGGAGTAAATCCTATAGGGTGCAAATGGATCTACAAAAGAAAGAGGGGAGTGGACGGTAATGTAGAGACATTTAAAGTAAGGAAGGCTGGCAAAGGGTTATACCCAAAAAGAAGGAGTTGACTATGAGGAAACTTTTTCACCAGTAGCCATGGTGAAGTCCATTCGAATCTTGCTTTCTATTGCTGCTCATTATGATTATGAAATTTGGCAGATGGATGTCAAGACAGCCTTTTTGAATGGCTATCTTGAAGAGACCATCTATATGGAGCAACCAGAAGGTTTTATTAGCAAGGACGAAAAGCAAAAGGTTTGCAAGTTGCAAAGGTCTATCTATGGACTTAAGCAAGCGTCCAGATCTTGGAACATGAGATTTGATGAGGCGATCAAATCTTATGGCTTTATCCAAAATCCTGATGAATCTTGTGTTTATAAATTCATCAAGGACAAGCGAGTGGTCTTTCTAATACTTTATGTTGATGATATTCTACTTATTGGGAATAATGTAGAACTATTATCAGACGTAAAGGCTTGGCTAGCTGAACAATTCCAAATGAAAGATTGGGAGAAGCAAGTTATATTCTTGGGATCCGTATTATTAGAGATCACAAGAAAAATGTGCTAGCTCTGTCTCAGACATTAATATTGACAAGATGCTTGTTAGATATTTAATGCATAACTCCAAGAATGGTAACTTACCTTCCGTCATAGAGTTGTTCTTTCTAAAGGCAGTGTCCTTCGACATCCCAAGAGGAAGAAGATATGAGACGGATTCCATATGCATCGGCAGTAGGGAGCTTGATGTAGCTATGCTATGCACAAGACCTGATATATGCTATGCAGTGGGAATAGTTAGTCGTTTTCAGTCAAATCCAGGATTAGATCATTGGGTAGCAGTTAAGCATATTCTCAAGTATCTACGGAGAACGAGGAACTATATGCTTGTTTATGGTAGGGATTTTGATTCCGATTGGATATACTGATTCTGATTTTCAATCAGATACAGATGATCGAAAGTCGATATCTGGATCAGTGTTTACTCTTGGTGGGGGAGCTATAGTTTGGAGAAGCATCAAACAATCATGTGTTTCTGATTCAACTATGGAAGCCGAATATGTGGCTGCTTGTGAAGCTGCCAAAGAAGCGGTTTGGCTCCGAAAGTTCTTTACCGATCTGGAAGTGGTTCCAGATATGGACAAGCCATTGTCACTTTATTGTGATAATAATGGTGCAGTTGCTAATTCCAAAGAACCAAGAAGCCACAAGAGATCAAAACATATTGAGCGGAAATATCATGTGATTAGGGACATTGTGCAACGCGGATGTTCTGAAGATTCCATCTGCAGAGAATCTAGCCAATCCTTTTACCAAGACGCTGCCTGCAAAGAGTTTTGAGAGGCATCTAGAAGGATTGGGGATTAGAGACATGTCTTATTTGCTTTAGGGCAAGTGGGAGTTTGTTGGGATTTGTATGCCCGACAAGCAAAATATGTTCGAAACATGATTGATTAATAAATTTGTGATTCTATTTTATTCCATGTATGCATTTTGATTTGCTTTATAAATTCATGAAAATTCCGTGATTATTTATGTAGCTTTC